>CAWUFW010019255.1:35000-192551 GCA_963921515.1 Calotriton arnoldi | reverse complement strand
TCGACCCCATAGTCTATTACTCACACAATATAAAGTCACCACTGCCAGCAAAGAGACAAAGTAGAGAATACCCTTACAATGGAGATCAATACGCTGACTCAAAGACAGCAAACAAACTATTCTGCAAATTGTGCTAAGCCAATTGCTACTTAGATGGAGAGGCAGTGTAGACAGAAGGCGTCAGTAAAGAGGAAGGAAGTTGACCTATTGTGATGTGATTTGCACAAAACAGCTCTGTCAAAAGAACTCTAGAGACCTTTGTTGATTGAAAGCTTTGAAATGTGGATCCAACAACAGAGCTACAGTGAAACTGATCCCACAACAGGAATGGGCTAATTATCTATATGATTCCTATGCCATAAAGAAGGGTGAGGGGCAGACCATAAGTGTGGAAAGGACTGGACTAATTATCTGTCTGCTTCATATGCCATAAATAAGTTGGCCAAGTATGGATGAGACATTAATCCAATACGGTTAGGAATCAGACAAATCACTTGATATTCTGACTCAGTGACCTCCATCAGGAAAAGAGCTAGCTGTTTTAATTTTAAGAGTGAGTGGAATAAATTAATACAAATTTTAATTAAGATTGTGGTCCTTTAAATTACAATACAATAACTAGCATCAAGATATACATTTTACCTGTAGCATCAAAATATCAATTTAACCTGTTACACTCCACCACACAATAAAATCAATTCTAATACATTTCACATACCTCTACTGCTAATGCAAATCTTCCCACTACACAACTAACGTCTAAAAATTGCATTGAAAATAAATCTCCTTCCTTCCAAATAAGAATATACAACATCATCATTTATATCTGTTTCTAATCCCCCGCCTTTTTCCTTGTACAAATAATCTAATAAACAAAATATGTGTGTGAGAGCACGTCATGCTTAGTCCACATTTGCATACCATTTTCCAATTTCCTGTAACTGCTTGGCCATCTCAGGTAGAGCATACAAGGGATTTAAACCAAATTTTACATTCTAAAATAGCATATCTCACTTCTGAGTTTGGAAAGGCAGAGACATAAGGTAAACTATATTAGTTAATTACTCCTTCAAGGATTTTCTTGACTTATGTTTCAATAAACAGCTAGAATCATGTGCTTTAGAAGTAATTTCTATCCTTAAACATAATTCTACTTAGATAACCTTACTGGGAATTACAAACTGTGACAATTTCGATAGGGCTGTGTTTCACTACTCAACACTCTCTTTCTACAAAAAGAGGCACTTTTAACTTCTCCTAAATGTTATGATCTGTTCCAAAACAGTAGGGTTTGACTTAAGGATATAAAATACCAAAATGTTAATCTGGTCTCCATACTTATTACCTGTACCATTGAACATTTAGGTAAATTCAGCATTCAACTAGGATCTGAAGCATTGACCATCTATCCCAGCCCAATCCTGTGCCCCAATCATAAATAAAATGTTATGTACCATACAACAGTTTCGTTTGGACTACTGCTTTAAATGCTGTCAGGGCAAATGATAAATCGGGACCACTATACTCCTTCCTAAATTTGTGTAGCACTGCAATGGTAGGTGATACACAGGATTTTAAAATGTCCAGACGCATTTTTGAACTTAAATTCACAGTAAAGTACATATCTAAATGTCCATAGGAGGTAACTTCTTCCAGCACTGTTATACCTATTTACCATTAAAAGAGTTTCTTCCAGGGCCCAGATACCATCATTTTGGTTTTAACCATATTAATAATGAATCTTTTGAATTCATAATATGTATGGAAAGCTCCAAATTGTCTTTGAAATTCTATTTTGGTTATGTCCATATTCACCAAATTATCAACGTAAAAGACAAGACACATGTTGACCACTCATCTTTGGTGAAAAAGAGGAAGTGCTCGAAAGGCCTGAGGACATGCCCATTAGATGAAGTGCAAACATCATGGTACCAACACACAGCCTCGTTATGACCCATTTCTACAAGGGATTTTCTCAGGTGAATCACTGACACAATACTGTTGTAAATATCGTTGACAAAAATATTGTCTCAAAAATAGCATTTACCACATACAGTGCTCCTATTCTTATAATGGTAAGTACAAAAATATTGGGAGAAAAAACATAGTTTACACTAATATCATCCAAAAATGGAGAAATATATCTATTGTTTTAAATATAAATAGAGTTTAAAGTAGTAAATGTTAAATATTTGAATATATAAATGTAATATTATGTAAATTAAATATATTCCACTAATGTTTAATACTATATATAAATATATACCTATAGAAACACACAAACACATAACCATATGTGTTTGTATATATATATATAGTGTAACATAATTGATATAAATATTTATTTAACTTTTTTATATTTTAAACTTCGCTATAAAATATCTATAATATAATTAATACAAATATTTATTTTACACTTGATTAATTGTTGTAATAGTTTACATTTATTAAATATAAAACATATATGTATATATTTGTAGTAATACATTTAACATATTATAAAATTAATACAATGGAACATAGCAATTTTGATTAATTATGTTACTATATATATATATATATATATATATATATATATATATATATCCTCCTTGATGGCCCTTCTCGAGGGCCGTACACGAGGCGCACACTGAGGGATTATTTTCCTTGATTTATTGAAGCCACACACAAACAAACACACCCGACAGACGCGTTTCGGCTACACGCCTTCGTCAATGTCGGTAGGGTAAACATTACTTTCTCTTTTTAAAAAATAAAATCATCGACATAGAAAGGGAAAAGCAGTTCATCCGGGTTGTGTGTAGAGAGCAACAAGGGGTTATTGCAAATTATCACAAATCTTAGGTTCAAACAGCGGCCATCTTAAGATGTCTTATCAACCATATTATTTACCAGTTAAATTATAAGACCTTCTGTTCAATATTTACATTTGTTTGCTAAACGTTCTTTTTGTTCATCCTATGTACAACTATTTACACCATGTATACATAATTTTATACAATCTAACCCTGAGTGGTACAATAGATATTATAAGTTTCGTATAACTCCTTAATTTATGTTAGTGAAATCACAAATTGTGGATTTAGTATTCCTGTTATTATGCCCTGAATGGGCTTATTTTCACAAGTACTTCAATCGAAAATTCAATATATCACAGTCCATCAACATTTTGATGTATCATAAATTATTCAATGGCTTAGACTTTAGTTCATAGTACATAAGCATCTCGCAATTCATAACCCCCATATGTGCTAATGTAATTACAGTGCAAAAGTACTTCCTGTCCTCCCTATAATACATATTTACAAAACTTCCTTTACTAACTTCAAGGAATATGAATCCATAATTCTTCTTCATTGTTCAAGCCTGCCGGACTTTTCGTTTGCAATTCAATTATATATTTCGATTCCAACCTCCTAAGTTTCCTTACTCTGTCCCCACCCCTTTCATCTTTGGGGACCTGATCAATGCAGAAAAACTTTGAGGTTCTGATTGGATTTATGATGATCTTGAAAGTGGCGGGCCACTGGATACGTGGCATCCCGGTTCTTTATAGCACGCATGTGCTCTAGAACCCTTTTTTTAGTGGGATGGATGGTGCTCCCCACATAACTTAACTCACATGGGCAGGTCAAACAATATACTGCAAAATCAGTGTTGCAGATCATTAGTTTATTGATTTTCCTTTTCGTTGTTCTGCCTGGGATGTTAAATTCCTTGACCTTTTTGCAGTTCTTACATGCCTTACAGTTCATGCATGGATAGAACCCTGTCACAGTGTCTTTCCTTTTGGGATTTTTAGAAAAGTGACTCCTCACTAGTTGGTCTTTCAGGGCCGAACCTCTCCTGTAAGTTATCAGGGGGTTCTTCGGTATATGTGGCCCTATAATAATATCTGATTTCAAAATCTTCCAATTCCTCCGAAAATAAATAAATAAATAAAAAATAAATATATATATATATATATATATATATATATATATATACACGTGTGTGTGTGTGTGTGTATATATATATCAGTCCAAACTTCGTTTGTCGTTGTTCCACTTCCTTTTTTAGAACACAAACGAATGCGAACTACATGCTTCTGGTGCAAATCAAAGATTTATTGTATCCCTGACACCACCGCCATGACGCGTTTCGGCCTGAACAGGCCTTGATCACATGACACGTCTACAGAGTTCATTCAGATATATATATATATAAATACATAACATACATAGACAATTAAACCATAAATAATATAAACAATCTAATAAGGAAAAATATATTAATTCATGTAGACAATAAATAAAATATTAAACATTTTTAAAATCCCCAAATAATTGAAAAAAATACTATAACCTTAAAAATAAAATTAAAAAGAAAAACAAATAATATAAAAAAAGAAAACAATGCAATTTTTTTCACCAATATTCTGAAAACTATTGAAGTATAAGAATATTAAATATAGTATTCTCCTCTAGTTTATGCAACAGTAGGGAAAGTGGTGGACTTCGGAGGGATTAGAGGTACTATTTCTACTCTAGAAAGTATTGGGGCCTGATTGAGAGTCTGGCGGTCTTGCGACCGCCAGACTCACTGTAGCGCAGGAGTGGCAGTCCACTGTTTTGCCGATTACGACTTACAAAGTTGTATCGGCTATGGACTGCCTGCTGCGCCAGGGAACAGTCGTTTCCTGGCGGTGGTGCAGGAGCGCCACAACACATTATGTGGAGCAGGGACTGGTGCAGTCCCGCTGAGCATGTTTTGAGTTCATGCACTGCCAGCCTTTTCATGGTGAAGCCCTGCCATCAAAAAGCTGGTGATGCAAGAACACAGAGGGCCCTACAGGGCCCCCATGTCACCCACGTCACGTGCCGTCCTGTCTGTATTCCCCCGAGTTCCAGCACGGCATGGACGTCACCGTCCATGCCGTTCTGGAACTTTTTGGCCGTTCTCATTGCGATACCTATTTTCGAGGCACCACCATGGGAAAGGCCAAAATACAGCTTACTGTATTACGAGTTGCACATTTCAACTCGTAATACGGTCAGCAGTCCTTGCGCGACTTTAGCGCAGCGGAGGCAGCATTGCACCGGTGCCGCTGCGCTAAAGTCAAGTTGGACTTCGGAGGAGTTAGATTTACTATTCCTACTCCAATCAGTACAACAGTAAGAAAGCATTGTACTTTGGAGGGGTAAAATTTGCTATTACCACTCCAGTCTAAGCAGCAGAAGGGAAAGCGTTGCACTTCGGAGGGGTGAAATTTACTATTACACCTCCAGCCTACACAACAGTAGGCAAAGTGTTGAACTTTGGAGGGGTTAAATTTACTATTCCCACTCCAAACAGCTCAACAGTAGGTAAAGCGTTGAATTTCAGAGGGGTAAAATGTATTATTCCCACTGCAAACAGTGAAACATTAGGGAAAGCTTTGGACTTTGGAGGGGTGAATTTCAATAATCCCACTCCAGTCACTGCAACAGTAGGGAAAGTGTTGGATTTTGGAGGAGTGAAGTTTACTATTCTCACTCCAAACAGGGCAAAAGTAGGGAAAACATTGGATTTCAGACTGGAAAAATGTACTATTCCCACTCCTGTCAGCACAACAGTAGGGAAAGACTTTGGAGGGGTACAATTTTCTAGTCCTACTCCAGTCAACGCAACAGTAGAGAAAGTGTTGACATTGGAGGGGTCTAAGCAAGAGTAGGGAAAATACTTCACTTCAAACACATTACATATATGAGTAACTCCATGAATGTAGGAAAATATTAAACTCTTAAAAAGAATATTAATTAATATAAAAATGAATATGTATTAAAAAAAAGTAAAAACAATTAGTTTACATAATTACTATTCAATAAAAAATTGCATATCAATTAAAAAATAATTAATAATTATTAATTGACTAACCTCCCACCAAGTACCCCTACAAATCAGGCAGCCCCAACCTAAAATATAACAAAAAACCAACTAATCCATAAGTTACATATTTGAAATAAATTAAAATTTTAATTAACAATTAATAAGTAATTGTTAATTAATTAATACTTAATTATTTCCCACTCTAGACCCCTACAAACGTAGTGTCCCACAATTAAAATAAAATTACATTAAGTAAGTAATCTACAATTTACATATTTAAAATTCAAATAAACAATTAATTAGCATTAATAATACATTGTTAATTATTACTAATTTAACTTCCCACCCTACCCCCTACAAACCTAGCAGCCTACAGCTAACATATAAGTAACAGAAATAAGTATTCCATAAATTACATAATTAAAAATCAATTAAACTAATAATTAATTGCTAATAATTATTACTTAAATAACTTCCCACCCTACACCTCCACAAACCTAACAGCACACAAATAAAATATAACAAAAATAAATCAGTATTACATACAATACATAATAAATATCAATCATATATTTAAGTAAAATTTATTAATGAATTATTACCTAATTAACTTCCCACCCTCACCCCCATCAAACCCTCCAGCCTGCTGCAACACTATAAATTACTATTAAAAATTAATAAAAAAATTCTAGATCACTTAAAATTACACTCTATATTTTAAAAACAATTAGCAACTTTTATATAAACAATAGTATCACCTAAAATTATACTACCAAAACACTTTAAAATAATGAAAAAAAACAATATTGTTAACCACTATATCCGTGAAAACAATATTAGAAACATTGATATTATTTGTACCGATATTACTTAACTCAAAATCCGATATTCTTGTCAACGATATTTGTGCATCACGATATTTGTGTTACAATATTGAATTTTCTGTCTCTTGATATTTTTAAATGGATATTTTGTCCAAATACCTCTCAGATAAAGTACCATTATGATCCAGTTCCACTCTTGTCCAATTCTCCCTGTGGCGTCGTTTTAATATTGGTAATAAACAACTGTCGATTTCCAATTCTTTTAATATCTCCCAAAGTATCTCCCAATAACCAAGTGAAATGCTGCCCGGAAGTCGACAAAACAGCAAATTGTCAAAAAAAATTGCCCTTTCTCTCTTTCGACTTCTATTGACCAAAAAAACATAAACAGTGGTCCAACATAGCATGGCCTCCTTTAAAACTGCCTTGGTCTATTGGAATTAGATCCTTTGTCTCAAGCCATTCTTTTAACATATGAAGAATAGACTTTCTTTAGCTCCTACATCTTACAGGTCAAAAAATGCATCCTACTGATATAGGCTTTATAGTCCCTATCCAACTTTCTGGAACAGTGCCAGTCAATGTTGTAAATCTCAATTTGACATGGAAGAACTGTGCCCACCAATCAACATTTGTTTTAATTATTATTGCTGTAAGTTTATCTGGTCCAGCTGCTCTGTAGAGCGTAAGAGTAATAATGGCATCTTCCTCAGTTTTTACAGAGAACCGACTAAACAGATCTCATTGTATTCATGTTCCAGTTGCATGGATTCACAGTAAACTTTACTAAAGGTTTCTTCCAATCTGTTTATCCATGCCTCTTCTGAGATTGTACAATGTATTGTATTTTCCCTCCCTCCCATACAAGTTTGGACTAATTTTCATAAATTTCTTGGACCTCTCAGTGATATTAGGGAGAGCATCAGTTCACAATTGGCTTTTTTTTTACCACAGACATGTATTTAAACATAAACCTCACAGCTTCCTCCTATATATAATTTCTTCCTCTCCTCGTTTTTCTATTCTTTAAAATCCTTCACTGACTTTTTACAGAATGCAATGGGAATCAATCTATCTCTAATGGTTTCTGTTATTTTTTAATTTTACAACAAGGGATCTATCCACCTTCTTAAGTTACATTTTCAGGCATTTCACTGCCTCAATCACCACTTCCTTATGCCAATTGCTTATATCGATGTACATTATCTCAAACTTATCAACCCTAACATTTACTGGAAATTTTACAAGTCTTCCTAATTGTCCCTCATTTAAACAAGTTGGTAACCATCTTGGCCATTTAACCTGTGATATAAGTATCTTTTGTTGTTACCTAACATCAAACTGTTATAGTATTCTTAAGAGAAAGTGACCACTACCATCCAGTCCAAGACCCCGAAATTCTGAGATGAATCTAAAATAGCAAACAGCCATGAAAACATAATCAATTGGGCATCATTGTGTTCTCAGGGTGAATGTTTGTGAGGCTGGGTAGTCGGTTGAAAAGTCTACTATTCCAAGATAAGAGCTCCTGATACCTTATTTGCTATTTTGGTAACATTTTGATATTACACATTCAGGAAAAAAAGCTAGTGGAATATGGTAGGCTGATAATATCTCACTATGGATTAGATATTCAAATTGTGGATTAAATCTCAAATTACAATTTCCCATTAATACATTAAGGCTATTCATAAACATGTACATCATACTGCTCAAATTATCCTTGAACAAATTAAATTGTCACTAGTTTTACAATTTACAGATATTATCACATATTCACTACTATTAATCAATATCAGCTGTATTGTGATATAACTTGACTGATCTGTATACAATCAAATTTAGCTTCCAAGTTGATTGCACCTATTATGATCTAATTAGACATATTAGAAGACTTAATAATATCCACCGTAGTCGCATCCCTTTCCATTTGCTTTTGCGTTTGTAGTTATCTGGATAAATCCATCAAATATTGGTGTTTTTCTGCATAGTCATGTTTCATGAAGACATAACAATTCCATCTTTTTTCCCCCAAAATTTTAATAATCTCTTTAAACCATGAACATTCCAACTAAAGAACCCAGGTGGGGGCTCTTTTCTTAATCTTTATCACTTAAACAAGATGTTCACTCTAATCTTTCCCATCAATGCTCAGACATGCATATTCATTTTGGTCAATATGTCTTTCCCTTTCTTTTTGCCTGTTATATTTGATACCATTATTTTTTAGACCTTTGTTGCCCACATCTACTTGTCACTCAAAAGCGTCCTCATTTCCATCTTTTAATGCTACCCAGATTTGATTTAATGATAAGGTTTTGTGGTTATTTATACATGAATTTATTTGTTCTTTTTTTATTTTAATATTAGAAATAATTTTTATTCCATTTATCAGGGGTTCCTGTTCTCCATTAAACATCAATTCCTTAACCAGCTGTAAATAAAAAAGATACTTAGGGGCCCATTAGGATGGTGGGCGGAAGCACCACCGCCGTGCTGGCGGATGCTAAAAACAAGAGTTACCGTCCGCCCGCCGCAGCCCACACGCCCGCCCAATTAGGATGTGAAAAGACAGCCAAACACCGCCCGTAAGCCAGCGACGCCGTCCGCCATCAAAGTGCGCCCGTCCACGTAGCGGCGCCGCCCAATGGAGACACACCGCCCGACGAAACACGTACCGCCCGGCGTACAAATTACGATGCCACAACCAAACAGCTCCCCGGCTAAGAGACACCGCACGTGAAAGCAAGGCGGAAACCCGAGCGCACAGTACGGATACCAAAGAGGCGGACCCCCGAGCATGAATCCAGCACTGCAGGCCCTCCCCATGCTCTACCTGATGCAGAACCTAGGAGTCAACGCACCGCGGAGACGCAGGTAGGCAGACACACAACAAGGGCACGCAAACACCTCACGCAGTGCAAGTGCGGTAAAACTGTACATGGCCCCCCCCAGACACCCCTGCGTGGACGCGACACATCCACCACTGCACCCACAAATGTCACACCGGGCAAATTGTAACAACTTGCAACAACCTGGGACACACCACCTGGGACCAGGAACTAACGTCCCCGTCACGGCCCCGCAGCGGCGACGACGCAGCCACACATGCGCACAACGCATAGGCCAACGGCAGCGCCAAGTATGCGCCGCACACAAACAACACAGGGTCACAACCAAACACCACACACACCAGCCCCACCTAGAACGCACATGTCACGTGACAGTCCTGCCACAGTCATGTCGCCAACCGTCAATTCACTGTTGCCAACCTGACGTCACACAACTGACCCGAACATGTCAGTGATGTCACGCCAAATTAGGACACACCCCTGGGTGCAAAACATGGCGAAGCACACAGCGGCGGCAACATCACCCAGCAGAATATGGACCCCGTCGGCAAAAGGTACGCCAGTACCACACAGAAACACCGATACCACCCTACACCCAATACCAAGACATGCAATACGTAACATCAAAGATCCCGGGGGACCGACAACAGGTGGCTCCAATTACAACACCCACACACAAGGCCCAACGTATAGCGGAAACGCAGCGTGCCGCCCACACACGGGAGAGGAGATAGCACTGAATGGCCTTCCATACCCACACCGAAACCACAGCTCAACTATCCAAGCAGGACAACACAGTCATTATTCCAAAAAAAGCCCAACACAGGCATGAAGAGGGAACCGTCCACTGGGCAAATAGCGCATAACACGAAAGAACATTCCGAAGGGAAAAAAGAAATGATACCACTCCCCCATGTGGTTCACATGCAAGTTATCGGGAAGGAGTCAGACACCACTGACCTTGACCATTCATAGAAGCATGTGGGATGAGGGCCCGTGTCCTTCGCACAAGCTACTATAACCCAAGCCCTGCCTCCCTACGACCATAACAGAATTCCCAGCAACGTCGGAGGTTGCACTCTGCAGACTGCACAGACAGCCGGAGCACGCCATCACATCGCCCTTCAGCAAAATGGCACTTGCACCACACCTACCCAACTACGCCGGACAGATGAAGCTGTACAAACATTACCTGATACAGATATTGGGATGTGAAAATCTGGCCTTGCTGAACGTAAGTTACCGACTAACTTACCGCATCGCATTGTTCAGCTGCGTCATCCCCGTCTTCTACTGTCGGAGGTGTCCTTTCCACTATCCTGTGGATTTATGTCTCTCCAACCCTGCATGTCCAATGGCAGACCTGGTACAACTGTTCAACCCCTGGACGTCCACGACAGGGTCTGTTCAGCCTATGGGGGCATGGCGTATGTGGCTGCAATCGGACCCACACTGCAATGGGACCACTGTGCCTCCACACGACGGATTCTGGATCACAGTTTCATCGAATGTCATCCAACATGTCCCATCATGCTCCTACAAGGGACAACTTACGACCAACACCTTGACAGCCACCATCCGCTACATTGGATGGCATCCATGTTTACCACCAATGCCATTTAAGCCCTGCTGGAAGGTATCGCATTCCTGACAACCTGTCAATTCGTCGGGACCCGACGCAACACCCCCAATTGAACAATGATGTCCCACACCGTACCCATGCTTGGCATCCGCACGGACTGAGCAGTTACCAGTACAACAACTATACCACACAACCTGCAACTAACACCACACCATCAACTACACTGCCATGACATCGGATATTTTCGGGACATGCACTCTGTACCTCATCACATCCAGTAACTCTGCATGAACAGGGGGAGGCAGAGGCATGGGATTTGTGTATGGCAACCACATGGACATAACTGCACGTACAACTATGTATCCTGCGCCCATGAACATATGCACCGGTCAGTGGACAGTAATCGTTCGGCTGTAGTATGTGAGAGCTGTCACCTCACCTCCCTCTGAACTTCCGTGCCAGGACTTTTGCATGGACAACAAGTGCATCCCCCAACAACATGACCCCAGTGACTGTGTCATGTCCAGTAGCCACCACATTGCAACAACAAGTGGGACGCCGTTGCATGCACGTAAGCCCATGCCCTGATGTCACCTCCACGCACATGTGTATGAGTAACCATAGCAGCAAACCTGTAACATGGAACTGAGATGTACTGTGCCCATGATGTCAAGCGGTCTGGTAGGCGAAATGTATACTGTCTGTGTCAAAGTTAGCAGCTCCACAGTAATTAGCAAATGTACATTAGCACAGCAACGGCTAAGCAGTTGTAACTCTGAAGCACACATCCCACAGTCAACAACTAAGGACATGTACCCCTACACCCTATGCTATGTGTAATCATGCTGAGTATATCCTCCACATGCATTTCGCTGCCAGTAGTGTCCACTATACTGCATCACAGAGGACATAAGTCCCAATACATGGCTTGAAGCAAAAATGTGTCTCTGCTGATTCATTTCACAAGTACGAATGAGAGAGGATGAGAGTGTGTGAAGTACACGGCAGTCGTGAGATGACCATGTAGTCCACTGTCATTGGATGTCAACGCAAATGAGTAGCCGCAACAGTGGCCACAGGGAAATACCACAGCTCGTGGAGCAGGACTTGTCACACTCTGAAGTCGCCCGAAAGATCATCACATCAACACTGACGGCCTGCTCACTACAAAGCACAGTCCTACACATGTTTACAATGACCCACACAGTCTGACCACACACTCAGCAACAAAAAGTGGGAGCCACGCTAAAGCATGCCACAGCAATGCCTGACAGAACACACACACACGACATCAGAGTGGGTGGGCAGCACTGCACAGTGAGCAAGAACTGCTGAAATGCTGACATGCACAATTGGACTAGACACAATCTTGACAATCACACACCCTGCACACACACAACGTCTGAACCATAACAAGTAGGAGAAAGCCTGAACTGCAAGGACACACCCACACACCGCATACTGTGCAACATACAACACACCCATCACATCATATTCAAAGACCTCAGCACGGTAACAAACATCCACCATGTCCCGGGGTGACATATGTGTGCAGTCGACATGGACACGACACACACATACACACCAACGCTACCACAATCACACACCACACACCTCCACCTCCCAAATGCGCACATTGAAAGTAAGCCATGTGCCCAGTCACAATATCCATCACAGCCACCACTGTCTCAGAAGGAGATGGGTTAGTGTGCCTACCAATCTAACAGGATGCCAGTACGAATCGGTGCTGTGTGTGTGCTATGGGACAGTTGCAGGTCCGGCCCTGAGAGAGTAGCACAAATGTGGATGACACACATGTGTCATGTGAAGCGGGAGTTACGCTTGGCTCAGGTGGGTGGGTGTGACGGGTAGGTGCGCACATGCAATGTTGAAACACGCTGTGTTGGGAGGATTCCGGAACAGTACATTGCTGCTCTCCTGGGAATTTGTAAAGACCACCTGTCTGGGGATGAATGTGAACTTGTGTGTGCACAACAGGCGGGCACACGATCAATGCTGCATCAGGTGTAGACGTCAGCCCACCCTCCGTGGACATGCTGGATACTGCTGTGCGTCCGCCAGGCCCTTGCCAAGGCACTCACATCCCCTGTCGACCAGGTGTATCCCCAACATTGTCCACCTGCACAGGCAATGCAGGGCACGGGATGGCAGTGGAGCATGGTGGGTGAGATGTCATGGCGCGCTCCTCCTGGACACATCACGCAGGCAACACATCCTCAATTAGTAGTATGGCACAAGTCTAATGGAAGTAGTGGGGGACGCACACATCATGAGCAGGAGTGACGTCACGGAAGGTGGGTCGTACCATCTCACTCATTGCCTATATCCCCACACACGTTACATGCCATTGCAACAGAGAAGCCAGCGCGTGCATAAGCAGCTCCAAGCTCGCCCCAGAGAGGCCAAAGAGTGAATGTGTGGGTCCATGAGCTCCAGTTGGACGCGGCCTGGGCCGCTAGGGCAGCTACAGCCTCTGTGTGTTGCAGGTGGTGTATCCGGACTGCGGAGCCTGTCATGCATTGTCAATGTTGCCCGGGTCTCGAGTCGGGGCACCACGCAGGTGGACGGCGTCCCGCCACTTATTATGCCGCGAGACAGACCACTTGTTCAACTGGACCCACACATACACTCCTTGGCCTCTCTGGGGCGAGCTTGGAGCTGCTTGTGCATGCGCTGGCTTCCCAGGTGCAAACGCATATTTTGGTGAGCGAGGGGAGGCCATGAGGACAGGGTAAAATATGACTGTTTGACTTCCAGTCAGTTCAAGGAATGACCCTGATGTGGTCATGAAAAGACGTGTCTCGTGTGTATTGCAACTAGTAGATAAGCCGATGAACTTCCCATGTCTTGCATGTAGCCCCGCACCTAGCCCCGCCCACTCTACACATTAAAATGAGTACCAGCACCACATCCTTCCCATTCGAAGCACTGACTGGGGGTGATAACCATTGGACAGTCTTGTGTAGTCCACCCACGCGTACATGTGGGCCCTCCATGATCCATGTCACCTGCGGCAAAGTGATGTCATGGGCAATGACGGAAGTGAGGAGAGCTGTCTGCCCCACGCACAGATGGCGCATCAGCTCAACAGACCCAGCACTGAGGGCAGCAGGGGTCATATGTGCAGGGGCAGCTGTGCCTGGTGTGAAGGCACATGCATATAGACAGCACATCGACCAATGTGTAGTCTGCCCACATCTACTGTCCATTGTCAGGCGGACCTAGCAAAAGATCACAAGGCAACACATCTGTGTTGGTGTACCCACTGTGACCAACACTGCGCAACAACCAACGTACTCGCCCTGTGCATGGCCCACCCCGCAACGGTGGTCACATTCAGTGGCACTATCTCACACACACATCCCTTTCACGAGGCATGGTGTGACCAATGTACAGGGCTGAGTTTGCGCTCATCCGGAGAGTGCTGAACAGGTGACACATGTGACCCACTAGTCATTCTGTGTTGTCACCTACTGGCATTGTGCAGTCAATGTGCAGGCCAGGCCTGCTGGGACTGAGAAGGGCAGCATGGCCCCAGCCTGACATTCACACGAGCAACAAGTGCACTGAGACCTGCATTGCCAATTGTCTGTGTCACTGGATGTCTGACATGAAGTTGCCATGTACCACCACTCGGGAGGGACAGACATGTCAAAGCGCCCGAGAGCTCACATACCACTGCCACCTGCAGTCAGCATGGTGAGCAGTGCATGTTTGAACACCACAGGCTCTGACTCATAGTGCTGCGGATGAACGACATGTGTCCCCCCCACATGCACTCCCACACACACTGCAGTTGTCTCTCACACACAGCTTTCGCAAGGAATAGCCATGTGCAGTGTGCGTGGAGCTCTGAATCCAGGATCTCCAGCTCCTCGCTGGTGAGTGGACCTGGACATATCCTCAGCGTCATCCATGTGTAGGTGGAGAGGTGGCAGCAGCAGGTGTTGTTGAGGGGTGCCAGGCTGAAGTCCCAGGTAGCTGTGGTAATGCCGGTCTCACTCACACACTCACATAGCCCCCTGGGGCAGTTTCAGTGGGTCCAAGCTGCTGCAATTTGTGTACCATGTCTGCCAGCTTCAATTGCAGACGATGGCCTGCTCCCAGCTGGCCCGGGACGCTTACCGCCATAGTGGAACACGCAGGGTGCAACCGCGAGGGTCATTGGAGTTGGCCGTAAGGGCCTGGCCCATGGCGGGTACAGTCCGCTGATGCCATGTGCACCATACAGTTTAATGTGCGCAATGCATCTGCAGGTGTGGCCATGATTTGTGTGTGGGTGCAGGTCCACAATGGACGGGGCCACAACATGCTGTGTGCATAGGCAGGGACGGCCAGTGGCCAGCCTCCACATGTCTGTTGGCATATCATCATGTACACATTGGCATGGGATATGCACACACATGCCATCTTTCACTATGTACATCTGCCACTTGGCACGTGCAACGTCACGTGTCACTTGTGATGTGTATTTGCAATCACACAGCCGTGTTGGCATGGAGCTGGCAACGTGTACACCTGTCAATGTTTCTGGAGGTGTGATCCGTACAGTGCTGTACATAGGGTGCAGTAGGGACATCAATGACTGTCTCATATCCCCTCGTGCCACAGGTCCCACTTGTTTTGGCCGCTCAGCCTGTGTCCATAGCGTTGTTGGTGTGTGCCCTACACAACCAGCCTCGGAAGCAGTGTGATGCACAGCAGCTAGTCATGTTGCCGTGGTGTTGCAGCTTACCGAATATGCAGTCTGTTTCCATCAGCATGCCTTACAAGTTGTTAAGGCCTAACTCCCCATGTGCATGCTCATAGCAATGGAGTGTGTCACTGCCCATTGCTATTGATAGGGGACCTGTGTAAGTGTATTGTGGCTGTGCTGTCCCTACTTGTCAGCTGTTCTGTGATTCAATTGCTTGGTCAGTCATTTTAGTCATGTGTATGTGAAAATGCCATGTGGCGTGTTGCTTTGACATGTGTCCACTTCCATCTTTCCTAGGCGGAGACCAAACATACATCGCCCCTACCAATTGCTGTCAGACATGGAGGATGTGGAGGTCATCCGTAAATATCGTCTGGACCGACCCACCCTGCATCGCCTATGTGCCTTGTTGGAACCCCACCTCCGTCCTCGCAGGGTGTATCCAACAGCATTCACCCCCACGGCTAAGGTGATGGCTGCACTGCATTTCTTCGCCACTGGGTCATTCCAACACACAGTGGGCAGTGGAGGTGGGATGTCCCAGCCCATGTTCAGCATGGTGCTGAGGGATGTACTGTCAGCTATGATGCTGTACAGGAACAGGTACATCAGATTCCCCAGGGCTCGTGAATTGGCGGCAGTGAAGGGTGATTTCTATGCCCTTGGACGGATCCCCCACGTCGTTGGTGCAATAGATTGCACCCATGTTGGCCTTGTTGCACCACAGGCCACTGAGCACCTCTACCGCAACCGGAAGCACACACACTCCCTGAATGTGCAAGTGGTTTGCCTTGCGGACATGGTAATATCACACGTGTGTGCGAAGTTTCCAGGATCGGCACATGACGCGCACAACATGCGCAACAGCATCCTACGACGACTGATGACCAATCTGCAACATGACCGTGGCTGGATTGTTGGTGAGTATGTGGAGTAGTGTAGCGTGCTGGCTGTGCGATGCTGTCTTGTGTCCAGTTGGAATAGCAACGATTCTCTTTGTCCCTAACACCCAGGTGACTCTGCTTACCCGAATGGGCCCTGGCTGCTCAGCCCATTACGACATCCTCTGAGCCCAGCTGATGTCCGTTACAATGAGGCACATGGGAGGACCAGACGTGTGGTTGAGCGGACCTTTGGCCTCCTCAAGTCCAGGTTCAGATGCCTGGACCGCACCGCGGGCGCACTGGCGTACTCCCCACAGAAGGTGTGCCAGATAGTAGTGGCTTGCTGCATGCTGCACAATCTGGCTATTCGCAAGCAGATCCCCCTAATTGTGGATGACGGAGATCAACCAGGGCCCCAGCCTGCAGACCAGGACGGGTCAAGTGAAGAGGACAGTGGAGAGGAGGAAGCTGTGAATGTGCGTCAGCAGCTCATCGCCCGCTACTTCACTTGACGGTGAGTGTCCATGTACGACGGCTGATGTAGCTGTAGTTGTGCAGGTGTATGTGTGCTCTGTCACGGGGGCCTTTTGTTCACTGAGTGCTGTGTGTCAATGGTCCATGTCCAGGTTGGTATGCCACTGACAGTGGCTGTAGCATTGTGCCCTGTTGCTCTGTGAGATGTGTGTACATTGCTTGTAGTTGGTGACAAGTACTGTGTGATGAGTGTGTGACACACTCATTGAATGTACTCTTGTTCTGTTTTTCACCCCTAGGTCCCTACAGCCTCTCCTGTCCCATCGACATACCACACCGCAGATGCATTTCTGCTCATGGTGGCGATTGCACATCGTTGAATAAACCCAGGACACATAAAGCAGATTGTGATCAAGGTGTATTATTTACAGCGGTGACATGTGATTGTGTGCAAGGTGATGACAAATGTGGTGCATGCTGTGACAATGAGTAGACGGTCATGGCTGCGTGATGGTCAAGGTGTACCCATGAAGTTCTATGTCCACAGTCCAACAGACACATGCCATTCACATGACAGTGTGGGGTAGGATCGTATTCCAAGTCAATGGAGTAGGTGGTCAAGGTGGCTGGCTGACTCACTGGCGTTTGTCGCGTGCGAAGTCCTCTCTGGACACCTGTTTCCTCTTCGGACGTCCCCTTCCACGTTTGGGAGGGGGGGGTTGTGTTGGTGGGCTGCTGGTGGTGGCTGAGGAGTGCTCACTCGCTGTGGACGCAGGGGAACGTGATGCTGCACGACCCAGCGCCACAGCAGGTGGTGGCGGAGGTGGTGTTGCTGGCCTTGCTTGTGCCCTCACCACCACCACCAGCTGGCCCATGAGGTCCACGAGTTGGTCCATACGGGTCACAAATTGGCCCATATGGGCGTCCATGGACCTCAACACCCCAAGGACCTCCCGCGTGTCGGTAGCCGACCTGGCCCATTCTCCTTGGGCCTCTTCATAGGCCCCAAGGACTCTGTCGATTTGCGGCAGGGCTTGGCTCCCAGGCACAGATGGCGTTGGCCTGACCCTGCTCCTCCTACCAGTACTGCTGCCACCGACCTGCCCACTAGCCACATTGCTCACCACGGTCCTCGCTCTGGCTCCCAGGGTGGACCCAGACGGCCGGGCCACCCCTTGCGCTGGTTGAGTGGTCAGGGATGGCATGGTGGTGGTGGTGGTGGCCGCAACGACCGTGGCAGTGGCCGCAACGACCGTGGCAGTGGCCGCAACGGCCGTGGCAGTGGCCGCAACGACCGTGGCAGCAGGGGTCTGTGACTGGTCAGCATCCCTGGATGATGGGTTGGTGGGTAGGAGGGGCCCTGGGGAGCGGGTGTGCCCTGCCACTCCAGATGAGCCTGCTGGGTGGTCCGTTTCCGAAGAGGTGTCCAGCTCCTCTACATCCGTGAGTCCGGGTCGGGGGCTTGCGGACTGGCTGTGCTGGCTGCTGTCTCCCTCTCCGGCATCCAGCAGTTCGGCACCTGTGGGGAGAATGAGATGGGTCATTGTGTTGCACCTAGCAAAGTATGTATTGGTTGTCTGACATTCACAGTTCGTGCACTGTCGTGCACAGGTTTCCCAGAGGCGTGTGTGGATGTACGATGTGTGTATGCGTGGGCTAGGCAATGGAACTGTGTGATGTGGACATGTGGCATGGGACGGATTAGCAATGCCGATGGGTGTGTGTTGCTATGCTCCTACATTTTGTGGCTCGGTGTATGCGGGCTCCAGAACCATCGACGATGTTGCGTTGAACTATGGTTTTGGGGTACAGATGGAACGCTTAGAAACGCAGATGGCACAAGGGGTACAGCCCCTGGACGCTTTTGGCTTGGAATATGCTTTTGGGGTACGTACTGTGGGTGATGGGTGCAGAACGTGACATGTGTTCTGGCAACATGACAGTGCATAGACTAAGGTGTGTGTCTGTCTAACATGCCCGGCATATCTGCTGACTGTTATCATTCATGGACATTACATTGGTAGCATTGTTGTGAGTTCGTGCTTGTGTGCCACACAACGTATTGCAGATGGGCCAATTCCTTGGTGTGCGTGCTGCCCTCGTACATGTGCATCTATGCAGTGCTCTTGGGGTGTTGACTATATTATGTGTGTTGTTACTCGCAGTGTGACGTGCGCTTCAGTCACTGCAGGCCCATGATTTGTCATGGGCAGGTATCTTTGCATGACTACTGTATGAGGGACAGCTGTTCGGATGACATACCTTTCATGACACTGGGGCTGACAGATGCGATGGATGATATGTTGAATGTGCATTGTGTGCCTGTGTGTTTCATGGGTCCAGTTGTTTTTGTGTGCAATATTGTGGTTCCACGCTGTTACTTCTAGTAAGGTTTGTCTTACATGGGCGTTGTTGTACGATGTGTGAGTGACAGGCAGTAAGGACTACATGGACAAGACTTAGATGGTGTTGCTGATGTGTGTGATGGGTGGCACAGTGCCTGCCGTGTGGGTCTGTACTCCAGTGGGACTTGTGCATGCAGACGTGGCTCCTTAGGTGTTGCTGTATCTGTGATGGGTAATGTGGGGTATGACTCTGTAATACATGTCCGTGTGCACATTGGTCACATGATTGTGACAGGGAGCAGTGCTGCGTGTTCCTCTGCTACGTGACATGTCCCATGTGTCAGTCGTAGTACAGTCCTCATGCCTACAGACACCCCGCCCTATACAGTTTCCCACCTACAGGTTGTTTTTGAGTGCGCAATGCAATGGATGCCACATGGTTATGGGCGGGAGGGGTGCTCCATGTTGCTGGTCTGTGGGAGTGGGGGCGGTGTTGTGAGTTGTGGTGATGGCTTGACACCCACAGACACCCCTGCATGTGGGGTGAGATGTCTACCTGTCGGCTGCAGGTGTGCACTGCAGTGGCTGTCACATGGGTGTGGGGGTGCTCCACCTTGCTGCGCTGTGGGACTGGGGGCCTGGTGGGTGTTGTACTTCAGCTGTCCCCCCACTGACCCACTGCCTTTGTGTTGCGGCTACTTACCTGTTACTTGTCGGTTAGTGCAGCTATGGCTGTCACATGGGTGTGGGGAGTGCTCCACCTTGCTGCGCTGTGGGACTGGGGGCCTGGTGGGTGTTGTACTTCAGCTGTCCCCCCACCGACCCACTGCCTTTGTGTTGCGGCTACTTACCTGTTACTTGTCGGTTAGTGCAGCTATGGCTGACACATGGGTGTGGGGAGTGCTCCTTCTGGCGCTTCTGGAGTACAAGGGGACCTGGTGGGAGTTGCGGTGCTGGCTAACTGTACACATGCCCCCATGGTTTTGTTAGTTGGTAGGTTTGGGCTGAGTGTGTGGTAGTGTCTGTTGCATGTGTGAGTGTTGTCTTGTGTATTGTGTACTGGACATGGGGATGTTTGTCCCTAGGAGCTATGGCATTGTGGTAGTGCATGTGAGTACATAGCGGTGTGCTGGTATACGATTGTTTGTACTTACCAGCCTCCACTCCCCCTGGTAATCCGGTGAGGATCTCCGGATGTATGATGACTCGCACCTTCTCCTCCCACGCCTTGAAGGTCTTGAATAGCGCGGGATTACCTCCGCCAGTCCTGGCAGCCAGCTCACGATTCTTGGTCTCCTTCTTCTTGACCACGCTTTTCAGGTCGTTCCATCTTTTGTTGATTTCGCCTCTGTTGCGTGGCACGTTCCCGACTGCATTGACCTGGTCTACGATCCTGATCCACAACCGGGTTCTGGTGGCTGGTGGTGTCTGTTGGACCTGGTTGCCATAGATTTGTGGGTGCACCTTGACGATCTCGTCGACCATGACCGTCAGCTCGGTGGAAGTGAACTTGGGCATTCTGTGTGGTGCCATGGTGTGTGTTTTGGTGTTTGTGGTGCTGGTGCGGTGTGTGGTGTTTGATGTGCAGGGGGTTTGTGTGGCCGGTGTTTGGTGGTGGTGGTGGTGGTGATGGGTGTGATAGGTGTGTGTCTGTGGTGTGCTGCTGTCCTTTCTGTCTCGCTGTGTTGTGTGCTCTCGTCCTCAGTTTGTAATGTTGCAAGGGGTTGTGGTCTGTGAAGGGGCTGGTTTTGTACTTACCTATGTGGGTGTGTCATGGTGGTCTGTTGTTTTCAGGTGTGTTGTGGCTGGTGTTCTGGGATTTGTAGTTGATTTGTTTGTCCAGGGGGGTGTTTCCGGGATGTGTACTGTGTTTGGGTATTTGTGCGTGGGTTGCTGTGTGGACTTGTTGGCCATGTTGTGTGTGTTTGTTTTTGTCCGCGGATGATTTCTGTGCAGGGCCGTGGCCGCCAGAGCTTCCGCCGTGTACATTTTCGTCACTGTTGTTTACGCTGGCGGGCGGTGTTTTTGTGTATTTTCCGCGCTCATGTCTGTGCGATCCTAATTTCACGGCCGGTGTCTCGGTCGTCAGGGCGGGCGGTTTTGGGTTGTCGTGCGTCTTTCCGTCCGTGGAGGGCGGATGGACTTAGACTCGGACATAGGCGGGCGCTATTTTTTGTTTATTTTCCGCCGCCGGCGGTTTTCGGCTCGCGGCATCGTGATTGCTCGGTCGGTATTCAGACGGTGTAGGCGAGCGGATTTTTACCGCTATGGTAGACGGGGGATTTTTTACCGTCCGACATTGTAATGGACACCTTAGTGACTTTCTTACCATCTGTATCTGTTATACAGCCCACCAGTTTTACCGATTTTATGGAGGCATCATTGTGAAATATTTGAAATAGCCAGCCCCCCTAATTTAATGGTTTAAATTCTTACTCTTTGTACCAACTCGAATTACATTCAAATACTTCCATAAGGTTGTATCCTTTCCTGATCCTTTCTGAGATCTTATCTCCGATTTTCCACTTATTCCTTTGTTCACACTGCACATGAGCAAGAACAAGAGAACACATACCATAAAAAGGGGATAAAAATATGATAACACTTACAGGAAAAACGCATGAGCCCAACAAAAAGAAAAAAACATATTTGTTTACCCATGCTGTAGGACATGCCAATAAGTATAGAAGCTGAAGATCTGTCACACAGGAAGTACTTTTATAGATACTTCAAGCTAAGAAAAATCAAAGTTGTTTTCATGTTAATTAGGGGTAGGCAGGAGTGATAGCAGTTACCCCTGCCCAGACTCTGGCCTTCCTACGCATTGTTACTCCTGTGTTCAGCAGTCATGATGCCAGGAGCATGAACAGAAAGTAACCAGGGCTGTAAGAAGGGTGTTTTCTGTAGTTTACTCTCTTTACCACTACATTAGCAAACCAGGCAATATCCTCTGGGGCTCAATGGTTCACTCTGCTACAGCTGGAATTTTGATGAATTGTTCCAGGTAGAGAAGGGTAAAGAGCACTACAGCCGAGGAGACCCCATGGTCCTCTCTCTGTCCATAAATGCTATGCATAAGCTGATGTGAGAATTTGAAAACTTTTGTAAGGAGAAAGCTCAACACAGCTAAAACCAAGCTAATGGTAATGAAGTCAGCTCTTAGTTTGAGAAGGCTTTGGAGTAATCCTCTGCTTTAAAATCCCTTATTGCATTTTATATATTCATTTTATTTGATTGCATAGTTTGCAATTATAAACACATGTTGCATTTAACTTTGTTTGCTTTTTACAAATATAGTGTATTATTTTTGCTTTAGCATGATTTAATAGTTAGCAATTACCTGCTATGGGAAGCTGAAGTTTTCACTGAGGCATATATTTAATGTTGACTCACGCAGCTGTTCATATCTGCATTTCAACAGTGCACAATGGGTCACAGAGCCAGTAAGTAGGGGAAAAGTCATGTTGATTGCTGTTCTCGGTAACACTCCATAGGAGGAAATATGTGGGTTGTTATCCTTAATAACATTCAATAGAAGAGCCCTGAAATGTATGTAAACCCAATGCAAACGAAAAATTGAGAGAGAGGAACTTCCAGGGAGCTGAGGATCGAGTTTTGGCACAGAAGCTAAAAACATCTGACTCAAAGACAAGGACACTTGCCGCCACCTTGAGAAAGTTGGACAGCCTTATCAGCTCTTGATGAAACACCATAAACGCTGGGAGGAGGTGGAGAGAAAGTAGTTCCATTTGTGCAGAACAGTGTCCTTGGTGTTCCATTAATGTATGTGGGCGAGAAGCGAAGCTACCTAATAATTCGAACTGTCTCCTTTTGGTGTTAAAGCAGGTTAACTAGAGACAGCAAGGGAGGGGTTGGAGTGCAAGCCAATGACATGCTGAACACTGTTATGTGGTTGTCATTTTTTCTTTTATTTAGCCTGATAGACATTGTTATTGTCACTATTGTGTTTGTAAAGATATATCCTTTTTTGCATATTCTTAAGTGTGTCTATTCATGATGAAAGAGGATTTGAAACCTAGTAACAACGTGTACTCCTGTGAGGCTCGCAGGATGGATCTTTACCCAGAACACACCATCTTCATTTACTGTGCAGGACGTTCATGGGGTTATAAATCTAATCCACCAGTTTCTCTGTCTCAGGATTGGTACTTTGACTAAGTCCTTGCTACCAAAGTGTCTAGGGGACTCCCAGCTTGGGCCGTATTTCCCAACAATGTATCCGCTTCCCATAGTAAATAAGCATCGGCTTGAATGCGTACCCAATATTGAATATCTTGTTATACCCTTTAATCACAAACCAGATCGGCATCCTAGAAAAGGCTTTAATTACTCCTAAATGATCAGCTAATGCGGTACTGCGACACAAACATAAGATTTAGAGCCTGTCTCCTAGTGTCATTTTGCCAGTATACACGAAAAAAGCATTGGCTACAGCAGTCTATGGCGCCGAATGTTGTGGTTTCATTAGAACCAGGGATATGCAAATAATTGAAAATCATTTCCTAAGACCTTCACTCAAGCTGGGACCTGGTACCACCTTAATAACCTTGTTTTGTGGAGTGGCTTCAAATGCAATTCTGATGTCATTGCATTATGCCCTGTGCTGTACAGTTCAGGGGCGGCTCCTCCGCTATGGCGGAGGAGCATCTTCCCACTGCTTTTAAGCAGTGAGAAACATAAAATGACAATAACTTAGAGTTATTGTCATTTTATGTTTCGTGTCCTGCTGCTTTGCGGCGGGCGGGTGGGCGGGGCTGCTCGTCTCTGTGAGCAGGGCAGCGGAGGAGTGGTTTGCCCACTTCTGAGTGCACAATTACTGTTTGGTCGGCCCTCTCGGGCCGCCCAAACCAGTCATGCGCACTTCCCTGTTCTCCATGCAGGCTGCATTACAGCCTGCATGGAGAACATGCCCACCCCTCCAGCCCCTGGCAGAGCGCCGTGTGACGGCGCTGAGACCAATCACAACTCTGCAATTTCAGCGTTGTGATTGGCTTAGGGGAGGGAGCCTGGCTGCCTGCTTCCTGTTCTTGTCGGAGGCAGGAGAGCAGGAGCAGAGAAGACGTGGGACCCGGCCTCGTGGTAAGTTTTTTTATTTTTTTTATTCTGATTCCCCCTCCCCACTCCTTCCCTCTTTCCCCCCTGACCCCCCTCCACCCCGCCCCACCACCCGCACCGGCCGCGACTGTTTGTGTCTGTCCGGATACTGTCATGGGGCAATTTACCTAAAATCCTTTGCAGGGGGTTTTCCCCCCTTGGCACAGCTCCCACTGATCTTTGGACTGCACATGTTAAAAACACTTACAGATTTAGGGTTTGGTCATCTTTGGAACAACCCTGCATTGATTTGCCCAGATTCAACAAAACGAGTTAAAGAATCATACTGGCTCCAAAAAACTAAAATGCACGATGGGCATCACCAAGTTAGCCCCACTTATTTCTGACCATCTTACTATAAAACAGTTACCTGGATTTGAGCATTACCTTTATAGCGTCCAACTAAAGGACATCCCACTTAATACATCAGAATTCGATCAGGCGCCCTTTCACCTACACCCTACCTGGCAAAATAGAATAAGCCCCCTGGCTCTTTGCTATAAAACGAACAATCCTGAAATAGTCATTCCAGGGGAGTGCTACATTTGGACTCCTTAGTTTATTTTGTGAAGGAGCCAATTATAGCAAACAATAAATGCCTTATTTACTTGCTGATCACCTTTTGTAACTTTTATGATTTTAACTCCAAATTTTAAATTATGTATCTAGTGATATTCATGTTTTATCCTTATTTTTTTATTATGTACTGTTATTGCTATGCTGAAAACAATAAAGTTGTTCTTCTTCAGTCGAGGAGCAGTAGTGTAAAAGAACCTGACCAGAATAATTGGCTTCCCAGATTGCTTCCTATGAAAAATTGAGAGGACTGGGGAAGAAAGAGTCAGTCATATAAGGTGCCAGCTAGACCCAGAGAAAAATCACTCCTGTGGGCTGGTGGTCGTGACCCTGGTCCTCTTATGTTACCATAGTCTTAGCACCGTTGCTTCCTGAAAATATTATGTTGTGTTAAGTGTGTTTGTCTTGAGCATTCCCGTTATTTGTATGGTCACAGTGCACTTTCAGAATGTGGGTGCTCTTTACGGCCCGGGTTAGGACTGAGCATCTTGGCCGCCATCTCGTTTTCTGCTCACAACCCAAAATGTATCTTTTTCATTCTGGGTCATCTATTATTTTAGCCAGATAGACGAAACTTTATTTAGCATGAAACAAATGGTCTAGCTGTATGCGCAAAGTGTAATGTTACAGCTCCCAGGACATAAGGGAAAATTGGTGACAGTAGAACATTTAGTATGCAAACAAAACAACCAAATTGAGATGAGATATAAAACAAAGTTTATGGTTACCAACCCTGAAGCATGCTTAAGTTTCAAAGACAACTGAATGTAAGGCAAGGCAGACAGTAGAAGAACACATTGCTACTTCCTGTTGCATCCAGACTATGTGAAAGAATACTTGCATATCTTTACATGTAACCATGCCATGCCTTGCTTAAGCTAATCAATTTTGGTTTCCCCATAACAGTGGCGACTCGCCGAGGGAGTGGTGCGGGGCGGTGGGGCGGGGGAGGGGCAGGGTGGGGTGGTAGTGAACTCGGACATACGACGGACAGAACTCAGAGGGAGTTCTGTCAGTCGTAAGTCCGAGTCCACTACCCCCCACCCTGCCCCTCCCCGCCCCACCGCCCCGCACCACTCCCTCGGCGAGCCTCCATTGCCCCACAATAGGATTAAAGTCCTGCCACCATTACTCATGAAAAATGTTTCGGTAATAGGTGTGCGTGTGCCAACTCTGGCAAGGAAAGAAACCTGTGAGTTTTAATCGGTTTATTAGGTCCTCTTCCATAAATGATTTACTGGAGCAGACCTGTGACCTCTCTGTCACGACCCCTTCCTGCGCCCCCTGTGTAGTGGTCTAGCGTGCAGGGTTCATGTTGCATTATCCCTATGGCTCTTTATGGCCCGCTATGATATCATGACTGGTGTTTCCCCAGCAGCCTCAAAACTGATGTTCCCCAGCATCCTCATGGCCGATGCTTCTCCAGAACCCATAATTCCATTGCGCTTGAATCCATGCAAGCATTCCCCAAATCCTGTGAACCAGTGGATTAACTGCTCTCACTATTACTAGGGCCTTCTTGTGGTTTTCCATTGCATCCCTGCAAGCTTTCCCCAGAATCCCGGGAGCCAATGGCAAGCCTTGCTCTCGCTGTTACTGGGGCCTTGGTGTTTTATTCCATTATGCAAATTCGAGTGAAAGCAATACGTTAATTTCCTGTTATTTGGTTCCAATCAACAAGTTGCACCTGTCCATTTTGTAAGGTCAAA
This sequence comes from Calotriton arnoldi, assembly GCA_963921515.1. Classification (NCBI taxonomy): domain Eukaryota; kingdom Metazoa; phylum Chordata; class Amphibia; order Caudata; family Salamandridae; genus Calotriton; species Calotriton arnoldi. The sequence goes on along the minus strand of CAWUFW010019255.1, from coordinate 165,626 downwards.
GAGAGTGTGCTAACACGTTTTCCCCAAGGTTCGAGAACCTTCCAGACGGACATGTGCCCCACATGATCTAGCTACATCCATTGAGCCTTTGAGAGGGCATATAAACCCTGCCAAAACCAGAATGGTGGCTTGGCCTCGCTTCCTGTAGAATAAGCTTCACTCTTCCCACTCACCTGAATAATACTCCTTCAAGTCCATCCGAACCTGTGGTTCCCGTGGCACCAGCTCCCTTGACATCTTCCTTCTTGCTCCTTCCTGCACAGCTACTCCAGACCCCCCCCTGACTACCTGAGTCAAAGCCTCGAGATCTTCTTCGAACTTCAATCAAGTTGAAGAACAGCCTAAGAACTTGATATCAGGTTAGGGCGCACTAAACCTCCTATAGTAGTAAACAGGACCAAGTATACCCGTCTTCAAAGACTATGGACTGTTCCTCCAAGTCCTCTCTGTGAATTGCTCCAGCGCTTCTTGTATATTTACCCTCTGGACCCTTCTTGCAACCTTGGCGCTAGAACTGTATTGTGCAAGGAGTAAAGACTTGAGTTTCGTGTTTCTCTGATGAACAGTAGTGCCAAGAGAAAGCACTTCTGAGTCCTTGATACATGCATGAACCTTGTATCCCAACCTGTGATCCGAGTGTATCCTTGGGAGTGCAAGTAACTCCAACCTTGGCTCCTAGTGTATCCTTGGGAGTGCAAGTAACTCCAACCTGTGTTCCGAGTGTATCCTTGGGAGTGTAAGTAACTCCAACCTGTGTTCTGAGTGTATCCTTAGGAGTGTAAGTAACTCCAACCTTTGTTCCGAGTTTATCCCTAGGAGTGCCAAAAACTCCAATCTGTATTTCAAGTTTATTCCTAGGAGTGCCGCACTCTAATCTGTGATTTTGGTTATTCTGCTCTCATGTCAAGCTGCTGATGAAACCTGTAAGTTTATGTCACTGAAGTTAATGCATGTTCATTGTATGTAGAGACCTGTTAATGTACTGATGTTAACTGCCTCCTCTTTTTTTTTCCAGTGCATTGAGTCATCGCAAAGCCAGTGGTTCAAGTCCTGTGCACATCTACCTCACAAACATAGAAGGTCCCAAAAGTGACAAATCCTGCTACACAGTGTTGCACAGCCACTGAGCAGATCCAGTACTACTAGTCTCTCTTTTCTTATTTTATCCCAACCCCTCTTCTCCCCCCCCGCGGGTGATAGTGTGAGATCTAAGGTTTCGGTTCCTTGACTTGCATTGTACTCAGGAGGGATAGGAGGTCCAGCATCGGCTCTCATGTCGTCCCTGCATTTGGGACCAAGTGAGTTCATGACGTGTGCACAGGCCCTTTATAAAAGGAAGCAACTGAAGAAACTGGGAATGGGATAGGGATAGGAACACAAGAAAGAGACATTCACAGTAGGGAAGAAAAATTACCAAGGTCTTATTTAGAGTTTGGCGGACGGGATACTCAATCACAAACGTGACCTATGTCCCTTTCAACGTATTACAAGCATTATAGGCTGACAAGTCATTAGAGACTAATGAGTGAATAACGACTGCCTAAGGATACAAGGGCTTACGAATAACAGGAGGAAATCAGTTGTTGTTTTTTTTTTTTTAATAAGGGATAGTTTGAACCACCCTAGAATAGTACTGCAGAACAGTCTCGCCCTGATTGGTGTTGGTATTTCTAGAGGACGGTCAAGATTGGACAAGTTTCTTGAGAATTTGTTTGTTAAGGCAATCTCCTTGTGATAGGCCAAAACAATAGTGTGCTCTGGACGGGTTTTTTTTTTTTTTTGCCAAGATGGGGAAGCATCTAAAACTCACTAATGTGCTAGCCCATGTTGATTCAAGAGGGGGACTAAAAGCAAAGACTCGTTCAACCTAAGTTAAGACAGCTTCAGCAACGGTAAGAGTGGAACGCTTACAGAAAGCTCGTCAAGGCTCGGCTGTTGTATCAAGCCCACTAGGTTCAGAAGACGATCTGGTAAATCTTGGAAAAAGTATTAGTGATGATCAGGCCCTGGGAATTTCTGAAACTTTTCCTCTTGAAAAGACAAATGAAGATCTTATAACTGACGGAATAGTGCTGGCTCAATCAGGCTTGGCGGTCGGTGGGGCAACTATTCAGGGAGATAGCCAAGCAGCAGGAAGCCCTGTGAATTCAGAAATGTGCCCAAATCAAGAGTTCGCAGGGGAAGATTCTACTGAGACATCTCAAATTAAACCAAGGGAATATCCATTATTTTTTAAATCCAAAACACCTCAACTACCTATGCAGCCTACGCAGCCTCCATGTGTGGAACAAGAGCCCCCGGGGAAAATGCAAGCAGATGGGCCACTGGGCATTCAAATATCTACTTCTTCTCCTATGACTCCACCACCTAGACCCCTGGATCACTCAAAGGGGGATTCGAGGGATGGACAGCCGTCAGTATTCTTGGTAGACACTATGACCGCAGCAGTAAGCCAAGACTGGGCACAACCGGCTCCAGAGGAGTCCGCTGGAATCCTGCATTCAGACACCGGAGCCAGTTTTCAATGTGACATTAAATCTATGCTGAACCCCATCTTGGATGAGATACGTGAGATGAAAGCAACCCAAGCGAATGAGATTGCAGCCTTACATCTTCGCCTGTCAAAAATTGAAGAAGCAGTTCGTAGCTACCCGGTAAGACTACAGGAGGCTGAGTCCAGAATATCGCGTCTTGAGGATCAGATGACCGAGATGCAACATCAGGCAACTTCGGACAAGAAACAAAAATTTTTTGGGGAAAGTAAGCTCGAAGAATTAGAAAATCATTCCCGACGTTCCAATTTGCGATTGGTCGGGGTTCCTGAAGGCTGTGAGGGGTCTCAAATGCTCCACTGGGTTGAGTCATTTATTAAAGATATTGTCCTGCCTGGGTTTACCGGGGATCTCACCATCACGAGGGTCCCAGCTCAACCATTCCCGAACTCAAAGCTACCCAGAACAATCCTTGTTAACTTTGCAGGCTTCCGGATTAAAGAGAAAATATTGACTCAGGCTATTCAAAAGAAGCAGATCTCAACTCGTGAAGTCCCTAGTTGCCGTATCTTTTCCGATATGTCTGCAGCAGCGGCCCGCCATCAGAAAGAATTTGTTAAACTTCTATATTTGTTCAAGGCGCAGGGGGCCCAGGCTTCTATAGCCCAGCAATCTAAATTACGTGTATTGGTACAAGGAAAGTTCCATATGTTTACCAGCCTTGATGAAGCACAGGAGCTTCTTCAAAAAATTACTGTGGGAAAATAGAGAATTAAGCTTGGTCCCATTGTTTTTTTTTTTTTGTTAGGGAAGAGAGGAGGGGGGGGAAGCGGGGGGAAATTAGAAAGCATGTTTTTTCGTTAAGACTATGGGAGGGGCAGGGTCACTGAGGGTGCAATTCCACTGCACCCAGCGCGGGGGGCAGTCAATGGGAGAAGGCAGGGGGTATGGTGGGCTATTCCCCATCTCCCGGGGTCTGTGGGGGGGTTGGTAAGGTGGGGGGGTGGGGCTAGCAAGGGGAAAAATGAACAGGATAAGTGTTAAGCTCACAGGATTTGTTTCCAGGCAAGCAGGAAATCGCAGAGACCCGTTCGGAGGGACTATATTCTGAAATATAGGCGTAGAATAGCAGAAAAATATGTAGGAAGGGATAAGGTTGAGGGTGGCCAACCAGGATGGAGATAAGGATGCAGAATATAAAAATACTTACATGCAATGTTAATGGGTTATTGAACCCGCGTAAAAGTTCAGCGTTCTTGAATTGCCTAACCTCCCTCTCTCCCGAAGTTATATTCTTACAAGAAACTCACTTCAGGCCAAATACCCCTAAGATATCTCTTCCCAAGAAATATGCACAGGCGTATTTTTCATCCGCTAATTTAGCGGTTAGGGGGTAGGGATTTTACTATCTAGCACACTGGATTGGCAGGTTAAGGACGTCCGGCGAGATGGAAAAGGCAGATGGCTCTGGGTAAAAGTAAGGCTCGAGGAAATAGCGCTGAATTTGGTGAATTATTACGGTCCTATAGACGATGATACCACAGCACTTGAGCAAATTTATCAATTAGCACTAGGGATGGAGGGTATACTAATTCTGGGTGGTGATTTTAATTTTATTCAGAGTTTGGCATTAGATACATCAAATAAGGCAAAACGACAGCTAAAGCCTAAAACCGCTAAATTAATAAATAGTTTGACAGAAGATTTTTCCTTAATAGACCCCTGGAGACTAGGGCATCCTGGCTTCTTGCAATTCACTTGCTATTCGGCAAGATATAGATCAGCTTCTCGACTGGATTTTTTCTTAGTGGACAAGCTGTTTGCCAACGGTCCAGCAGATATAATGGCCAATTCATTTTCTGATCACTCACTAGTTTTGTTTACATTAAGGTTGGGTATTACTCCAAAAAAAAGGCCAAGATGGCAGTTTGACAAATCTCTTCTACAAGACACCACTTGGGTGGCAGAAACTAGGGTGTTTATCAAGCAATTTTTCCAGCTTAATGAAAATACTGCCCCAATGTTCATGGTTTGGGAGGCATTTAAAGCTACTTTTAGAGGCCAGACGATATCTTATAAGGCAAGAACTAGGAATGTACGTTAATCTAAGAATCTCGAACTACAGACTGCCGTGGAGAAGGCGAGACAAAATGTAACCCTAACAAATACTCCAGAGCTTATCATAAGATCACAACAGCAAGAACTAGCTAAAGCCAAGGAGCAGCTGAAGGATTTTTTTTTGTTAGAGGAAATTGCAGAAAGTAGGGCCTACCAACAAACGCTTTATGAGGAAAGCCAGCAGATTGGTAGATTGTTGGCATGGTCCACTAAAAATCAGAAAGCGGCTCAATTAATCAGCCAAATTAAAAACCCATCTACTGGCCTGCTAGAAAATGATAAGCAGGCAATTACTGAGGTGTTTCTTTCACATTTTGATCGAATATATGCAGAAACACAGGAGGTGGATGAGGCAGAATTGAAAGCGTATTTTGAAACATTGGCGCTACCACAGCTATCTCAGCAGCTTACTGAAACATTGAGTAGCCCAATAGGAATCTCAGAAACTCTATTAGTTTTAAAAAGTATGCCCAACGCTAAAGCTAGTGGAGTGGACGGGATGCCGGCGGAAGTGTATAAGGTATTTCAAGAAGAACTACTTCCCTTTCTAGTAAAACTGTTCAATCAAGTTAAGGACGTGGTGGACATCCCCAAAAGCTTTAAAGAATCAGCTCTAGTAATTTTTCTCAAAAAGGATAAAGATCCCAGTGACCCTAACTCCTATCGTCCCATTAGTTTGTTAAACACGGACTATAAAATGTTTACGAAAATCCTGGCAAGAAGGGTCGCTCCATGCGCACAACAGGTGGTTCATACCGACCAAAATGGTTTTATTCCAGGACGGTTAATGGCTTCTAACACGTATTTCCTAATGCAAGCTATTGATTATTTTTCCACTAATAAGATTAATGCGGTGATTATGATGATGGATGCCGAGAAGGCTTTTGATTTAGTAGATTGGAGTGCTTTGTTTTTCATTTTGGGGAAGTTTGGGTTCCCGCCACAATTAATTCAAATGCTAAAAGAGCTATACAGCCATGCGGAAGCCAAAATTATTATTAACGGTTCAGAAGCCAGCAAGGTAAATATTAAAAGAGGCACACTGCAAGGCTGTCCGTTATCCCCCCTTTTGTTTTCTTTGTTTATTGAACCCCTAGCTGTGAAAATTCGAAATAGTTTAATGATTTTGCCCCCCATGGATGGGATGGCAAAAATTAAGCTATACGCGGATGACATTATTTTATATCTTAAAGCTGAGGGGACTAATGTACAAAATGCACTTGATGAAATCCAAAAATTTACACAGATTGGGGGATATAAAGTGAATCAAGCGAAAACCGAAATTCTTACATTTAATACAGGGCCAGCCTATATTCCCGCTTCCATCCAGTTAAGGCCATCGCATCCAGTTAGATATCTGGGGATATATGTTACAAACGATTTTGGTCAATTATTCTCTTTGAATTATAATAGCATGCTCATGAAAGTAAAAAAACTATTAGATAAATGGTCTTTACTTCACTTGTCATTAATAGGACGGATTTCTATGGTTAAAATGTCAGTGCTTCCGTTGTTTTTGTTTCTTTTTACGAATCTCCCTCTGAAAATTCCGAGCCCTTATTTTAAAGAGCAAGATCAAATGATTTGGAAGTTTGTTAATAAACATCCCCGGGTGAAGTTAACGACACTACAATTGGATGTAGCGTCAGGAGGGTTAGCACTTCCACATTTTTTAACTTACTACCCGGCTTCCTTGACTAATTTACTTTCACAATTAGGCGAGGAAAATTCAGTTTTTGATAATTTTTTGTTAATACATATGCTGAAGGAAAGTTCTATTAAACTTCCCATTTTTTTACGATTAGCGAAACTTCCTAAGAAGACCAGATATAAGGTGGTACTGACACTAGCAGAAAGAACCAAGCTTTTTTTTAAATCACGAGATATTCCTGCATTTCATGCCTATACCCCCATTCAAGACTGTGCAGTAGGAGGTCTTATATTGCCCAGGGGAGTCTACCAAGCATGGCAAGAACTAGGTTACGATCAGCTCGGGGATTTTTATAATCATGAGACGCTAATTACTTGGGAAACGGTCTGATTGCAATCCCGTACATTGACCACAGCCCTACCCCTGAGTTTTCTTCAGCTAGTTAATTTTCTTAAAAATAATTACACTATGATGGGTGAGGCAATATGTCAAATCACAAGGCAAATGGCAAATAAAATGGTGGGGGTAGGATGCTGGTATCGCTTATTACATATAAAGGCTCATACCGAAGAGATTTTGACAAAAGAACTCCAGAAAATGTATGTGGAGACGGGGTGTAAATTTAACACGAAAGAATGGCAACAGCTTAGTGAGCTAACGAATAGAGCATTCAGAGGCGCAAATTTTAAGAGAATGCATTTTTTATCTAGGTGGTTGGCATATTACACCCCTCTAAGATTGCATAAGATGTATCCAATGAACTCGAACCAATGTTTTAGATGTAATAAACAGGGAGATGGAGGATGGGTGCACATATTTTATGAATGCAACAACTTACAGCAATTCTGGGAAGATGTTTTTACCTGGATCTCTTTAGGTATGTCTGTGATAATCAATCCATCATCTATGTTGGTTTTATTTGGTTCCTCGGGGGAGGTGAAATGGCTAACAAAATATCAACAGTATTTTATATTAATCTCCATAGCGGTCGCTAGGTCTCTCGTCCTGCAAAATTGGAGAACGGATAAGCTACCTAGCATTGATCATTGGCTTAATAAAATGCGCAGGACATTTAGATTTGAGGAGGCCTATGCTAAACGGGTAGGAGCTACTGTAAGATTTAGAGCTATCTGGCAGAATTTCTCTACCTATTGTGTCACGGACTAAAGGAGATTATGAGAGGCCGGTGTTCTTTCCGAGCCAATTCTTGTATTTCATCTTATCACCCGATGCTGGCTATCATATCTGCACCTTCAGTAGCCCTCGATATCGATTGGTGAGATTTGATGAAGGTATCGTTCTGATATCGGTTAAAGCCAGCACTTTATTGTAAAATAGCGCTGCTACCAGCACAACGCACTTTGAATAAGCTTTTTTATTGGTTAGGATACCAGCTCGTTGCACACTGCACTTTCTATAGGCTTTGATCTAAATGCCTGGCTGGGATACTCATTTTATAGATATTAAATCTCTTCTTTTGCTGCTAGTCTTATATGTATTGTAAACAAATTATACGCTAATTTGATGTAGTTATTGTAGAGCAAAGCCATTTGATTATACAGGAATAATCATATATGGATACATGATTGTGTGGAGGACTACTGGGGAGTAAATATAAGCACAGATCATTGGTTAATATAGGCTACTGAGAAATAGGGTATTTATTTTCCACGGAATCTAGGGATGTTATCAATTGGATAAATGCTATCAGTGTCTCTTGCTATTTATTCTGTAATAACATGTATTCTGTTTGATTGCTTTCGTTTGTTTATTTCCCTGTTCAAATAAAAAAAAATTAAAAAGCATTATAGGCTATGGCACTTGTAATAAGGTGGACTGAATATCTGTCAAGATTTGACATAGTATCCCATCCAGCAAACTGTACATAAGGCCCTTAGTGCCTTGGGAGTTTAGCTTTAGGGTTATTTCCACCAACGTGAAATACCATTTTTATTTCTCTTTCTGTAGCAGGATGGCAGCAAGGAGGTTTTTAGCCCCATTCTTTCTTATTTCAGCTTGGTTTGCAGTTAACTTACTCTGCCCACATGATGCCTCTGTCTACCCTATTGTATCTAAACCTGTTGGATCCCGACGTGTGACTTATCCATCGTACCAGGTTATCTTATTCTCTGATGACTTTGGGATATACATAGAGTTTAGTCTGCCACTGAACTACATTTCCTCAACTACATTTCCCATAGACACAATCGTATTACCAGGTTAAAAATAGCACAAACTATAAACTTGTGTTTTCATTACTGTTGTAATTGAAAGTCCATTACCTGAGGTGTATAATATAAGGTTGGATTATTCAAGCTTAGTTACAGGGTAAGTTTCAGGTAAGTAAGTAGATGATAGTAAATAGCGGATAGCCCCACCAGGAGCAGCCTCCCTGCTGCTCAGCTGCATGCTCCAACTGACACTCAGCACATCACCAGGCACCCAGGCATTCTGTGACATCACCAAACATTCAGCATTCCAATCATCACCAAGCAGTCCAGCACTCATCCTGGCTGAGCAGTAGGGAAGACGTAGCTAAGGAAAAGGAATGGTAACACTTAAGTTATAACACATCCCCCTTCCTTAGGGAAACTAAAAGCAGAAAAAATGCAAATAAAAGGAAACATCATTAAATACATTAAAATCACAAAAGATAAAAGGAACATTCCTAATGTATACATCCATTAAAATCATGGAAACAAATTGACAGAATATACATGAAGCAAACAATAACTCCTAAAGCAATCAACACTTCATGAATCAATTAAATACATTGAGATTAACCCCATCCCCCTCCCTTAGGGAAAATAAATATGCAAGCATTCCGAGACCAAAGACGACATGGCGTAAAACGCAACACAGCCTGTGCCTCTGAGCCAATAAAATTCTCAGGCAAACAAACTTCACAACTCTGTACTAATTTACTAACCACCCTACAACTCTGTAGCAGGGCACTCACCACCCTACGACTCTGTATTAGGGTACACACCACCCTAAAGACTGTACTGGGGCACTCACCACCCCACAACTCTGTAATAGGGTACACACCACCCTACAAGACTGTACTGGGGCACTCACCACCCCACAACACTGTAATAGGGTACACACCACCCTACAAGACTGTACTGGGGCACTCACCACCCCACAACACTGTAGTAGGGTACACACCACCCTACAAGACTGTACAGGGGCACTCACCACCCCACAACTTTGTAATAGGGTACACACCACCCTACAAGACTGTACTGGGGCACTCACAACCCCACAACTCTGTAATAGGGTACACACCACCCTACAACACTGTACTGGGGCACTCACCACCCCACAACACTGTAATGGGTACACACCACCCTAAAAGACTGTACTGGGGCACTCACCACCCCACAACTGTGTACTAAGGCAAAAGACCTTACATCCCAAAACAAAATACATGACCGTACCATAGACACACAAATATTAAGCACACAAGACAGGCGCATTATAAAAACTAAACAAGCCCAAGATAGAGTAAAAGACTCTACAACCATTCAGAAACATATTCCACACACCATTACAAGACATGTAACGTCAAAGGGGCCCATAAGAGTATAATACACGTAGGCAGGAAACCCAAAATAGCATCAAGAAACAACCACTCAGCATGCAGCACACATGTATTCCAATGAAAAGCAGATAGAAAGTCTTTTACTCAGGTGAGCGATCTCTCACCCGAAGTCCTCACCCATAGTGAATACTATTCAACAAACTCCAAGTTGCTACAATAAGTATGAAAGTGGCTGGACTGGAACTTTCCTTGAGGTTTACAGGGTGCACTCCGACTTGAAAGACTTCACGCTATAATAGTCTCCCACACAGTGTGTCAGTATTCTTTAGTTACAACACCGCGCTATCCATTATGAAGGTGTCCATCGATTTCCACAACGTCAGGTTGCCGTAGAGAAGAACAAACTCTGCAGTGCAGCTTAGACGCAGAACGAATTCTCTTCAGATGCGGGGTAACATCAAGCCGGCTCCAACCCCAAGATGGTTGCACGTAGTTGACACCGTGCCGGAAGGCTCACGGCGTGTCAACACAACAGAACATCCCTCAGCGCGCAGCATCACAAAGTCCTCAATTGGCATGAAGAGGAATCCACTAAGATGTCTGCCGGTGCGCCGTATTACGTGAGTTTCCATAGAGGGTGGAGGTTGTTGCAGACAATCTCTCGTCCTAGAGTGATGTCATACCCCTTAGACGCTTACTTCACCTCGCGACTGGAATACTTGCCGTAGCCATCTCAACCAGGAATGCCAAGGAACGCTCCACCTCATACGCAGCTCAAGACTCGAGGTAAGCTGCTCGAGACGGATTTGAATAGAAACTAAACAAAGAGCGCAGCGACCGTTTAAAAAAAAAATATTTCACTCACCGCTGCATGAAACAAATGTATAGCGCAGTTCCCAGTCTTTGTAGCTTTTTCAACGCGCTTTAAAGGTCGTGCTGGCCTCTTCGAAATAATAAGGCTCGAGGTCATCAATCACGTTCACACCATGGCATGAAAATTCCCAGTGACGGCAAAACCATAGAAAATTCACCCAAAATTTTTTTTTATAAAATTTCAAATAAGTTGCCAGTTCAGTTCAACAAGGCTGCTCCCAAAGCACTTGTGTAATGAAGTGAAACACTGGTTTAAAGTAAGTAATCCTTTATTTGTCTGAGGAGCACAGACAGGCACGTCCTCTCCGTGCCCCGTAGATCAACCGTACTCCGTTCTTACAAGGCATTCCAAGAATGCTTGACAACAGCAGGTTGCCAAGCAACACAACACTTCCCCCTTCTCACAATACAAAGAACAAAAACAAAAACAATAAAAGGAAACTTAATTGATATAAAAATTATGTGTGAGAGAACAAGGAGAAAGATGTGGTAACATTACATATTATTGACAACGAAGTCTTTGAGCCAAATGGGTGCCTTCCTGTTCATGGTCAATCTTTGTTTAAGACCTCCTGCCTCACAAGAAGTGGCACAAGAGTTCTCATCCAAAGAGGACCCGGACGAAACCACCCCATCCCCTTCTTCACAATTGGGAGAAAAAGAAGGCATATCAGTGTTGGAAGCAGAATTACCTGCGACAGAATTGGATTCCGTGACAAGGTCATCCTGCATCCATTCAGAATTATTATTACAGTGTACATTAGTTCCATCACCTCTTTTAGATCTATCCATAGCCACTCTTTTAAGATTCCAAACTTTCCCATTCCTAAGTCTGACAGCATTCTGTAAAACTTCAATTACTTCTTCAGCATCAAAAAAGGCACTTTCACCTTTGCTTACAAAACCAGGTTTTTTTACACGCACCCAATCACCGACTTCAATATGGGTGGGTTGAGTGCCATGTTTGGAATCGAAATAACTTTTACTTTTCTCATGAACGCGTTCCATCCTATTCCACACATCATCTTTAGACCAATTAACAGCACCAGAAGAACACAACCAACCAGGATTAAATTTAGATCTAGGTTTGCGACCTCTCATCAACACAAAAGGAGGAAGTCCAGTGGCCTCAGTGGAAGTTACTCTATATGCCCAAATAGTTTTACCAACCTCTGTGGTCCAATCTTCTGACCCACTAGAAGCAAGTTGAATGATACCTTTCAAAACACGGTTAAATCTTTCTACCATGCCGTTCCCGCTTGGATTGTATAACGAAGTGGTTCTGTGTCTAATACCTAATTTATCAAAGTAATTCTTCGCCTTATTGGACACAAATTGTACCCCATTGTCACTAATCAAACAAGCAGGAATGCCTTCAGAAGAAAAAATTTCATCTAAGAACTCCAACACAGTAAGCGTATCTGCCTTATCCACAATTTTAACAGCTGGCCAACGTGAAAACAGATCCATAAGAACAATGATGAATTTTTGTGAATCACCACATGAGTTTCTGACCGGTCCTAAAATATCAATTGCCACCGTGTCCCAAGGTTCTTTGGCCACTAGATTGTCGTACATAGGAGGTTTCAAAGTCCTCAACGATTTGTCCGCATTACTACACAAAATGCAATCCCTAACAAGTCTTTCCGTCTCAATATCCACACCAGGCCACCAAAACAACTTTTTCAAAACTGATTTGGTTCTAATGATGCCTGAATGCCCTTCATGACACAATTCAACAATAATGGACCTCAAACCACAAGGAGGAACAATTCTCTCCCCTCTTAAAAAAAAATCCATCATTGAAAGATAATTCAAACCTAACCTCCCAAAAAGGTCTGATGGAATCAACTAAACTATCCTTCCGTGGACAACCATTCATAACATAAGAAACCACTTCCTCCAAAATGTTGTCTTTTTTAGATTCCGTCTCCCATTCAATTTTATTAATGTCAGAACGACCCTGATCACAGACCAAAGCAACTTCAAAATTGTTCCATTTTTCATCTTCGCACCTTTTCAACATAGTGGGCATCCTAGAAAGAAAATCAGCAACCAAATTGTCCTTACCAGGAGTATAAACAATCCTATACAAAAGATTTTGCATCTGCATTGAAATCCTGGCAAGTCTAGAGGACACATTCATAGAACCATCAGAGGTCAAAATTCTCACAAATGGTTTGTGGTCACTTCTTAAAGTACAAACTTTACCCCAAGTAAAAGATTTAAAATGATCCAAACCCCATGCACAAGCTAACGCTTCCTTTTCGATAATAGGATACTTCTCCTCGCATGGTGACAAGGATCTGGAGGCATATGCAATAATGTATTCTTTTCCTTTCTCATCAATCTGAGACAAAACAGCCCCCAAGCCTTTATTGCTTGCATCAGTTGTAATAAAGCTTTCAGCTGTAGGATCAAAACTGTTTAAACTAGTGGCACCAGCGATAGCAGTCTTGATGACATTAAAATCCTTTTCACATTCATCCGTCCACACAAAATTAGCATCTTTTTTAAGTAGTTGCCGAATATTGTAACATTTATCCGCAAAATTTGGAACATATTTTGCGCAAAATTCTGCCATACCTAGAAAGGATCTGACATCATCCTTATTAGAAGGAGTAGGTGCATTCTCAATAGAAGATATAAGTGAAGATTTTGGTCTAACACCATTACAATCAATGGTATGACCAAGATATGAGACAATTTCACAAGCAAATTTACATTTTGAAAATTCAACAGTGAGTCCTTGTTTTTCCAAAATGCTCAACACATTTATAAGCCTTGAATCATGTTCAGACATGCAATCACCAAAAATCAAAATGTCATCCTGAAAAAATGTTACGCCACTTTCCTTATTGAAAAGGTGAAACATTAGACGTTGAAAAACAGCCGCAGCTGACGCCAGGCCAAAGGGCATGCGAGTAAACTGAAAGCAACCAAAGGGGGTAATGAAGGATGTAAATTTTTTTGAATCAGGAGACAAGGCTATCTGATGATAAGCAGACGAAAGGTCGATGGTTGAGAACCATCTGGCACCTTTCAGACAACTTACCATTTCATTGATTTTTGGTAGAGGAAATCTATCCACCACAATGTTGTTGTTTAAATGGCGAAGATCAACACAACCTGATTTTGCCGTTGGACCGCCTGGCGATAACAACTGGCGAAATCCATTCTGAAGCTTCTATAGGTTCAATTACCCCAGCAAGAACAAGCTTTCCAAGTTCTTTGGCTACCTCATCCTTAACTAACAAGGGAACATTGCGACAACGGTGAACTTTGGGACTGGCATTTTCTTTAAGTCGAATTAAATGTTCAAACCCAACGAGTTTGCCCAGCTTGCCACTAAATACTGAAGGAAACTGTTTAATCATCCTTTCCCCCAATGAAGTGCCTTCATCAATAACTAATACTTGCTCCTTGCTGTTAGGATCCAAGATAATATGTAACATCTTCTGGTCTAGCCAACCTAGAACTGGTGGGCCTGATTTGGCAATATACAATTTCCCCCGGCTGCTTCTGTTTTTAAATTCAAATACAAACCATCTAAATCCTAAAAGATCAATTTTCTCCCCGCTAAAACCCTCAGGATGGACGTCTGGTGACAATAAATGTGTACCTACTTTCTGAACAAAACATTCCTTCCATAAACTCTCACTAATAATAGTATATGGTGAACCTGAATCTGCAAATATATCAATATTGACACCACCAATACACATGTTGCAGATAGGTTTGTTGTAACAAGTAGCATCATTGATATTGAGCATTAAATTACTTTTAAAGTTCAATGACAAATCATTCGTAGGAACAACTGTGTTAGAGTCAATTTGAGAATTATTAGGACTATTATCTTCATTGGGATTATCTAAATCACCAATATACTTGACTCTGAAGTTCTTTCTCCTACATACTTTAGCGTAATGGCCAATTAAGCCACAACTGGTAAATTTTTGTCTAAGAGCAGGACAATTCCTACTGTAAGCCAGGTGGTCAAGATTACCACACCGGTGACATTTAATATGTCCTTTGGTGAAAGATCTATCATTGCCAAATTTAGAAAAAACTTGTTTTTCAGAAGAGTTATTACTTTTGTTAACATAGTCATGTTCACGAGTGTCATCTTTTAGAACAACAGCACACCTATTAGAAATTTCAGCTTTGCGTACAATAGCTAAGATATCTTCCAGTGGAGAATCCCCGTTCACCCACAACCTATCCTGAATGCCTGGATTTGAGGTATGCATGACCACCTGGTCTCTGATCAGGTCATCATGCAAAATGCCAAATTTACAATCCAGTGCCAACCTTTTTAATTCAGAAACATAATTGTCAATAGGCTCAGATTTACCCTGTTTCCTTTGGAAAAAACGGTATCTAGTAACGCCAATGCATACTTTCGGCGTAAAGTAATTATCTAATTGTAGTAATGCTATGTCAAACACATTAAAATCTCCCACAATCACAATTCTAGTCATTTGATTAAAAACTTTCAATCCAATGGGACCTAAAGAATGTAAAAGTAAACGTTTCTTCTGATCAGGAGACATCTTCTTTGCTTCATCGATAGCATCAATGTAATTAGTAAAATATGGTTTCCATTCAAGCCACTTGAGAGGTGGTTCAGTTCCTGAGATCCAAAAGGGTTGAGGTGTTGAAATATTATAAGTTTGTGTACTTATGGGAGTTGGACTAGAAGCAGTGGTATTCATGTTGCTGACACTTGACGAGGAATTAACAGAATAATGGCCGAGTTGATGATATTAAGAACAAAATCCTCTAAGCAAGTCTTCCACTTATACTTCCGTTTTTGAAATTTTGAAATTGTCGAAAGAAATACCGTATCGAAGACAGAAATGTACTTAAAAGTACTCCGGGGAAAAAGCGTAGCGATCGGTTGCCAGGTTACAGTATGTGAAGAAAAACTTTTAAAATGGCCCCCAGCGAGGTCACGCAACGTGACCGCACGTGATTACGTGTACACGGCGTACAAGCGTAACACGTAGAACGCCAAAGAAGGAAGAGATCGCTTGGAATGAAGGAGCGAAGGCACGAACACGGAGGACAGAACACTCCTGACTTTGAAGGATGCGAAATTTCTGCAACGGCGAGGGTGACGTAAGCAGGTAAGATTCCTAACAGCCGTTGAATCCGTATGACGAGAAATGGTTCAGAAATCCAAAATGAAATAAAACACTTGAAGGAAATACGTCTTCACAAAAACTTACAGTGTCGCAGTCCAAAAGATGCACTCCACTCCGATAGAAAGTAACGATCCACTCCAATAGAAAGCAGCGATCCTTCCTCACTTTCCTGGTCATTAAAAAAAATAAAATCCATAAACCTCCGATGAGGCTTCTGCACACGTAGTTCGTAAGCTCCTCAGACGCAGTCCTCGTTGCCGGTGTAATGAAGTGAAACACTGGTTTAAAGTAAGTAATCCTTTATTTGTCTGAGGAGCACAGACAGGCACGTCCTCTCCGTGCCCCGTAGATCAACCGTACTCCGTTCTTACAAGGCATTCCAAGAATGCTTGACAACAGCAGGTTGCCAAGCAACACAACAACTTGACATCCTTCCTGCATTCCCTTCACTTTCAAAGTGCTCGCAGGAGGCTCATCATTACACATATTTATTCAAGGAACTGCTGGCTCAAAGAGCATAAGAACAGCCAGATCCAGTTCAAGTTAGTTCCAAAGTCACGTTACCTATCAGTTCATGAAGTCCAATCATGACAAGAAGGTCAAACGCCCCAGGCTGCAGGCTATCCAGGTGATGAGGGACACTGGTGGGGCTGACCAGGGCGTTGCTTTTCCTTCCAGTTCGCTTGGTTCCAATCTCTTCAGTAAGCTCCTTAGTTCCAGTATCTTAAGCAGGGTATAGTACAGTCTTCCTTCCCCAACACGTAGGTTCTTGTTCAAATCGTCACCAAAAATGTTGTAATTGAAAGTCTATTAGCCGAGGTGTATAATATAAGGTTGGATTATTCAAGCTTAGTTACAGGGTAAGTTTCAGGTACGTAAGTAGATGATAGTAAATAGCGGATAGCCCTACCAGGAGCAGCCTCCCTGCTGCTCAGCTGCATGCTCCAACTGACACTCAGCACATCACCAGGCACCCAGGCATTCTGTGACATCAGCAAACATTCAGCATTCCAATCATCACCAAGCAGTCCAGCACTCCTCCTGGCTGAGCAGTAGGGAAGAGGTAGCTAAGGAAAAGGAATGGTAACACTTAAGTTATAACAATTACCTCATGCTCTTGTTACTTATTCTTGCTCTCTCTTCATCGATTTTGCGGATTCTTAGTCTTATTCACCACTGACCTGCTTTAGTGTTTCATTGTGGACATTTTCTGCAATGTAACCAATCTTTGCTGACCCTGACCTGGTCTGCCTGTACTTAGATCCTTACATGCTAGTTTGACGCTGATATGTTGCATGACTGTGACTTACCTGTTCTCCCTGACTGTTTCTCAACTTGCCTGAACTGAATGATCTTTCTATTTGTCCATTCACTGACTCACCCCTTACTTTTGGATTCTATTGTTTGCCTGAAAATTTCCTTCTTGGATCAAATCTACATCTGCTGAAGGATTCCACCTCATCTGCACTGCCGTCTTCATTCACAATTGGATGCCCAATCCTTGTTACAATGGACAGTCAACACTGCATAATATGAAGCTCCTGTTAGACTATGGGAACTATACTACTAACCTAAGACTTTCAGAACTTGATATCTTTTTCCTAACAGTACCACTGATACCTGTTGCTATACCTGCTGCACCACATTTCAATACATCTGTTTCCGTCTTTTCTATTTGCACATATTGATCCTCGCTGCAATATTTCGGTTGTAAACTCTATAAATATTCGTGACATTTCATGGTTGAGTGGGTCATGTTTCCCCAAGCCGATTTATTTGAAGGTTTCACTGAGCTTACCGTTTTCTGTTTGTTGGGCCCTTCTGCCCTAAGGTGAGTAAGGCCTGACTTGTAAGATGTGGAAATATGACCATCTGAATTGTGGTGATTTAAGGGGGTGCTAAGCCTTGTGGATTTCTGCTTGCACATGGTTGCAGGCTGAATATAAGGGGCGAGCCTGCTCCTCCTGGCCTCTCACTATACTAGTGACACATCAACGGTCCATGCCTATTCTCATTGTGGATAGTGAATGAATAGATGCTGAATAGCTATTGCTCTCTGGTACGCCCAGTAATACTTGTAAACCAAGAAACACCACACAAAAACTTCAAACAGAACAGAACACTTTACACAGAACACCTGATGATCTGTGCAGAGGAGAGATATACCATTTAGGTGATCTAACATTGCTTCTAACAGTGCGAGTCATGGCAGAGCCACAGAGGCACACTGTCATCTTTAACATACCATGGGACAGGCCGAATGGCGCTTATATGTTCTGTTAATTATCACAGTGAATTGCAGGAGAATATTACTCCATACTCCCCTTTTCGAGTGAATGGTCCTTAGAGACATTCAACTCAACTTTGGATGGGTATAAAGTCTCTCTTGGTGGGGTCACTGTTTGGCCCAGGAAAGGTTGACCATCTTGTTGGAGGGGAAGAAGGGCCTTTTCAGCACAGATTCCGGATCTTCTATGGCTCCACCACACCACCCCCTTTCCTTTATAGTCCTCTCCCAAGTTACCAAACCCTTATCTGGCATTCTCAAGGGCTTAGGATAGAAGAGAGAAGGGCCTTTTATCCCAGCTCTCCTGTGGTTCCCTGCCACCTGTTCCTCCCTTCTGCCTTATATAGTGAATGAAGCCCAGCAGCATTTCTCCATAAGGACTCAACCCCATGAATGGGATTGGACGTTGACATGAAAGGAAAGTGGTGTTGTTGTCCCGCCCCCTTTATGTAGAGTTCCCACTTCCCTCCAGAGCTTTCCTCTGCTCTTGGCGTTGCTGGTGGTTCATTCTCCAGCTAGTGAAGGGTGTCCCTGCACCCAGATATGGCAATGGATTCTAAAGCTTGTGTTTTCAGAAAAGAGCTGTTTGTCTGTCCCTCTGATTTGTGCTGCCACCTAGCCCACTGGAGCTGACATAAATGACGGCATTCTCAAGAGACTTGTACAACACTTGCAAATGCTGTACTGCAGCGTGTTTACACATGGGACTCAAAATGGTGGTGTGGGTCACACACAAATTCTCATACTAAGCCATCAAAACGAAAGATGTATGACACATCTTATAAGTGTCATACACATGACACATATATGACAGAAGCATTCTCAGGCATCAGCACAGTACAGAGAGGCCACACAGATCCTTCAGAAGGTTTGATGGGCAGGGCAAAACCTACTTGTGGGACCTCTGTATTGCCTCACTACTGGCTCACATAACGTCTACGGTCCACCAGCTACATCCCTATAGCAATTATGCAACTGAATAGACAGCAAACGATCACCATTGATGGTACCATCTCCATCACAAGCTTGGTCTTTGTCTCTGAAAGAGTCACTAGCTCTTATGTGCCATCACTCACACAGCAAGCACATCCCTATGATATGTTGCTCCAACAGTTTTCTTTGTGTCTTAATATGTTCCATGTCATGCATCCTGTCTATTGTTTTGTATCCTCTTCCATTACAGAATTACCCGCGCACCGTTGACAACTTGCGAAAGTCGGGAAAGTTTCAGCCATTCCTGTATTTTTTAAACAGCAGATCTATGCCCGCTCTGGTTTATACTTTAATTGTTCCTGTCACAAGTGAGGGCCTACAAGACCCAAAATGCTAGCAGTTCAAAATAAAAAATGACTGGTCGGATGTCACCCTTGTGACATGGGCTAGAGTGACACAATGGTATATTATTCGCGTTTTTCAGAGAAGCTTTTAATTGAATAGATACAGAGTTCCACTATCTGCAATCCCAAGCATTGTGATGTGAGCTTGTTAGTAGTAGGAAGCGTGTGCACTCCTGGGGAAAAAAGACTTCACTGCTCCTAAACTTGCAGTTTATATTTGATAGGTTTATAATTAAGGCTCCCAGTTTTCAGTTTTTACTGATTTTTACAGATAAATACAGAAAGAAATCAATGTGTTTCCTGTCTGTATTTATTTTTAAAAGTGGAAAAATACAGAAAATTGTGCTCCTTGGGAGCGACTCTCCATGCTCCAACTAGACAACATAGGAAGTTAAAAAATAGGACGAGATTTCCTTAAATACAGGCATATGTTAACCTATATTTGTATATAATGCTAATATTTACCTATGGTTGTAGTGTTTTGTTATATTTGGCTGATAAATTTGCCTAAACGTGACAGGCATCAAAGTATGACAGCATGTTTATCAGCTAAATAAATGTGGAAATATACAATTTTACGACTCCATTTATTCTCAAAATACAAAATAAATATGGATAAATACCAAAAAGATGGGCAAAAAATAAATATGGATAAATACAGACTGAAATGTTAAAAAAATAAGCACCATAAAACCGGGAGCCCTATTTATAATCCATAAAGAGGCATGAAATCTATGGAAAATGATGTCTATAGCATGACAGAATTCTTAAATCTAGAGCCAGGGGCAGAGGTTTCTCCCATAGAGCAACACTATTATACAATAAGCTTCCACAATGGTTAAAACTTTCCCCTGACTTACACCCTTTTAGGAGAGCACATAGCCCACACCTGCCTCAGAGTGATCTTATGCTGACCCTCAATTAGAGATTGTCGGCCAATTCATATCAATAAACATGAATGTGATAATCATATGCCACACTGAAATCATGCTTTATATTTGCACAGTTGCTTAAAAGCAATTCATTTCCAGTGCACACTAAGCAAAAACACTCACTCAGGCACTCAGTCAGTTGCTTTGTACGTGGCCATTTTTAGGTCATGCGTGCCACACTGCGTAAGATGTCTGTTGGCAAAAATACCTATTGTCAACTTACAGTCGGTTTAGAACCTGCGAATTCCTTACTATTGTTTGGTTTTACTGCAACTCTCATTTGCTTGCTTTGTATTCATCAGTTTATGAGGGCTTTACTTCCTCTTCTTGTGTTTGTCCTTCCCATGGATAATGGATGCATTGCTTGTGTCCTTCCAGTGCTCAATTTTGAAGCATGAGTTTTGTTTTTTGGTTAAGCACTCCATGAGAGTACATGTGTTTTTCAGATGTCTCTCTAGTGTACTGCTCTGCCCCATTCCATTGGCTCCATGTTGCTGTGTCTTACCCATGTTCTTTTCCCCACGGCCTCTGTGTTGTTCTGGCCCTCGAGTGCTTCTCCCTTCAAACAGCAGCTAAGCCAGGGGAGCGTCCCCCCCCCCTCCCTGCTCCAGCAGCTTCAAAAGTTGAAAAATAAAACTATAATAAAGCAGGTTTATTATGTTTTTTTATTTTTTAACTTCTAAGTGCCGCGTCCTGGGGGTGGGGCCTTCGCAGGGGCAGTCACAAGGGGGAGTGGTAGGCACTGCTATCAGTGCTCATGTGGGTTTGGCCGGCTGTCTCAAGCTGGCCAAACCCACATGCGCACTGAGCTGTCTCCAACCCAAGCTGCGTTGCTGGGTTGGAGACAGCAGGCAGAGGCTCCCAGTCTCCCTGGAAGTGAGTCAAAGGCGCTCAGGCCAATCCTGAAGCTGCTCTCATGGATGAGAGCAGCTTCAGGATTGGCCGCAGGGGAGGCTGGGAGCCTCTGCCTGCAGTGAAGCCACGAGAGGAGCAGAAGACTAGCGATGTGGCGGGCTGCAGGTAAGTTCTATTTTTTTTCTCATTTTCTCCATTCTTCCTCGGTCCCCCGTCCCCACCCATGCTCCCACCCCTACTCCCACCCCTGCCCCGCCACTCTGCCCTAATGCCGGCCGCTACTGCTTTCAAACAGCTCCATGTGCCTCTTTCCAGCCCAGGTGCTTATCTTTCCTCCCCTGGGCTCCATGGTCCTCTATCTCATCTGTGTTGCTTCCCCCACGACCCTCCATATTTCTTCCCCCAACCGCGCCCTCTGTGTTGCTTCCATCCTCCCAACCCTCCATGTTGCTTCTGCTGCACATATTGCTTAACCCCACCATATTGCACTGCGGCCTCCGTGTTGCTTTCTGCCAACCGTGCCTATAAAAGAAAAGGAAAAAACTCTTTCACACTATCTTTTTTTTATTTACCAAATCAGATTGATAAATAAAAATAAAAAAATGCATCTATGTCATTTTGTAATAGCATGACTTTGTGTTCTGCGCCTACAAAATGAGACAGACATATTTTGTCATAGCACCTTTTTTGTTTTCTCTTTAACCATGCTGCACAGCATTGAGGATGCCATACAGCATCTCTAAAAACCATTGGCAAAGCCAGTAGGTCCCAAAGGAGAGAACCATTGACTTTGCCAAAGCTTGGTTATTTTAATTTCTCTTCCTTTCGTTAATTATATACTGTTCACTTTTACTTTTGTTTGCACTTCCTAGCTGGTATAATCTATATGTTTTTAATCTTGTGTGCAAGCTTTAAGTTTATCCAAGACCCCTAAACTTTAAAACACATCTTTAAACAATAGCTAGATCAAATCAAAATATATGCCCACATCAACTAGCTACAGCCACGAAACAAGTTATGCGATTCTACCCTAACACTTAACATTTTGAATATCTGCCAAGTTGGACCCTTTCGTATATGACACCATCAGTCAGTCCTTGCATTTTAGTCTACTTAACTTTCCATCCCTGTACTTTTAGCCATATGGTTTCAAAAATCCTAGGATGGAAAGTGTGGTTGTATCAAAGCAGGTCAAATCTTTAGCAAAATGTAATGCTAAATCAGACCAAGTACTAAAAAAGGAATAAAATCATAAAAGAACTAAAATAAAATAGAGGCAATCAGAAACTAAGTGTTGTATTGAAAACATCTGAAAATGCACATTGAAAAGCAAACTAATTTACAAAAGGCCTCACTATGACAGAACTCAAATGCTCCTCTGTTTATGAACTAATATAAAGTAACTACAAATTCCTACGTAGAATTTACATTACACGGGTAGCAATGGCCCGCATATATCCCTCCCGCTCATCACACTGCCCTAAGTGTCAGACCCCTACTGCAGACTTTTTACATATGACCTGGACCTGTAGTAAGATAGCAGATTACTGGAGACAAATATTTATAGAACTAGAATGAATGACTCAACTGCAGATTAAACCATCCCCCCTTTTGGCATTGCTAGAATATGTTGCTGATATCCCCAAGGCAGCCCGTAGGTTTGTTGCGATAGCACTGCTCCTGGCGAAAAGGGAAATGGCCATACCCTGGGGACGCAAATGCACTCCATCAGTGGGACAATGGATTAACAGTCTAATGTACTGCAATACTAATAGTGAACTTTATGCTATGTTACAGCCCCCCACATCTAGGCCTAAAGACATCTGGCAACCCCTAAGGGACTATTTACGAACAGCAACCCCGAAGTATGATCCCAGTGACACTACATGACATTGGTCCTCCATAGACCTGGCGGAGGTCCCGCTATTGCGGGTTATTGATACCAAGGGTTAGCCAAACTCATCACCGTGTTATGTTGGTGCTAAGATGCAGCAGTCGACCACTAGTTGTTATTCACTTTAACTTATGGGATTCCAGATACACTCATGGATATGATGTCTGTATTGATTTTCTCTCCATGCTATAGCTGTAAGTGTATAGGGGAAAATATGTGATTATGTGACTGTGTGACACCGAGAGTAATAAAATAAAGTTTAAAAAAAACTAATATAAAGTATCTTTATCACTCAATTTAAGGATTGTGCATATGAAAGAACATGTCAGGCAAATTCGTAAGAGTTTGGGGTTTTCCAGGCACAAGATCTTCTGCACAGCACTTTGAGGCTGGAAGAGAAACTGAAGGAACACAGTCCTAATCGGAGGCCCGGTCATAGATACATTTTAAGCAACATTTAGTTTTGTCAATCCCATGTCTGTGTGAAAATGTTACATGTTTTAAACACTGGGTCAGGAAATTCAACATGGACTTGAGAGAACCCTAAGTGATTTGGGGCTAGTCCCACAAAAAATTACCTGCCTGCCCTTTGCCCTAGTGACATCCCTGAGGACATTAAAGCCCTGATTATGAGTGCCCCGGTTAAACATGTTACTGCAGATATCACAATTATACGTTTGACGCCAAAGACCACACCACCACCGTTTTCCACAGGTAAATATCGTCTGGTATATTTACGTGGAAAAGGGGCCTGGAAAATAATGCGTCAATCCGATTTAGGTGTGCCATGCACTAACATCCAAATGGTATGCCCCGTGTTTGTAGGAGAAACTTGTAAGGGAAGTAATTTATCGCACCAGATAAATAAAGATTATCCCAATATCTTTATCGAATTCGGTAAAAAGGTAATAGAACACTCATACTCCTGCCCAACTGGTCTATCGCTTCACACTAATTCACCCCAAACATAGCCAAATGGGTGTTTTATTAGCTTTGAGAGATGCTTGTCTTGGGATAACAAGCAGTGCTTAATTTGTAAAATATTAAGTGCCAGGGCTCTGACCAGGAGGCCACTGCAGCTTGCACCACCCATCGCCCTTGTCATCGCTGCCAAAACAACTACTAACCATCTCTGTCGCATGTAAATGCGCCAGTTCAGATTATTCCAGGTCCCCAAAGCTAAAGGAGTGGTTGGGGAGACAGGAATTGGCACTATTTTAATGCATATTGTATTCCTAAACAACCGTTGTTCTGCTCATCTCTAAATTAGATGAGCAGCGCCACCATGTGGTAGACTGTTCTACGTATGGGGTTGACAATTAGGTGCCGGTGCCGAGCACCTGAAACCAATTAAGTGCTGATGCTTAGCACCGGCTCAAATTAAGCACTGATAACAAGCTCATCTTTAAAGTAGAGCACGTGAAAATGCACTATATTCTTAAAAGAAAATCATGGTATCGATTTTTGATCAATTACAGGAGAAAATATGTATTTTCATGGAGAAACAAATATATATTTGCTTTTTCATGATTTATTTTTCATCCAGGTAAATGACTCTCCTTGATCACGACTGGCCCTGTGTTCCCACACACCTTTTTCCTGGTTGCGGGAACACTGAACCCAATTTTACCAGGTGGTAATTCCTACCATTAAAACCACAGCCAAGCCTTAACCCTCACTCTAGCCTGACTTTTTTCTCTGATGGGGGAACTGAGGGCCTGATTTATATTTTGTCGAATGGGTTACTCCGTCACAAACGTGACCTATATCCCGTCTGTCATGCTACAATTGCCATAGGATATAATGCACTTGTAATACAGCGGACAGGATATCTGTAATATTTGTGATGGAGTAACCTGCCTGCTGAAAAATAATTCAGACCCTAAATCATCTCCTTTCCTCCCCTACCTTTGCTACTTTCCTCCCTCCAACACTGTCGCACACAGAAGCCCCAGAACACATTTAGCACCTCCTCAAAGCAGGTGGTAAATGTGTGCATTAAACTCCCTGGATTAGGGAATACTGTGTGGAATATCAAACTGTGATTAAGTGGTGTCCATGCTGTTATTCCTCATTCCGAAGTCTAACTCATAATAGGCCAAAATTCATGCGGAGACACCGGCTGATAACCCTAATTCCGGCCACTGGGAATCTCCTCATGGAATTCCACCCAACTCATAATCAGGGCCATAGAGGGGGACAAAGTGAGTGACAGAACATTATTAACCCTAGCCCTTTCCAGGCATCTAAAATTTAACGGATACAGGAGGATTTATTAATAGACGGGTCCTCCAGAAGGCGGGCAGATTCAGTTAGACATTTCGCTTGAAAAATGACTGGCTTAGCTTGGCACTCCCAGACTTTCTGATCCTCATGAAAGTTTTAGCAAGTAATACCATAGTTGTTGAAAACATTCTGGGGAAAGAGTTCATATAAATTGCAGGTGAAAGTCAGTTCAAGTACATCAGTTGTTCTGTGGTTAATGAGTAGCCCGTTCCTGCTAACGCTGTGGTTGGTGGTGGCCTGTTCCAAAGGTGGCCAGTCTTATTGGGAGACAAGTCCCGTACGAAATGTGAGGTTATTAGTCATAAAATCTAGCTTTATTGCTAGCAGCCATAGAAATATATAGAGTAAAGAATGTAAATAGGGACTTTAGCCTTTCATGGGCAAGGTCCTGCTACTATGGGAAAGCTGAAGGAGATTGACAAATCTACATATTGCAAAATTGAGGTCTCACTGTCGTGTTCCTCCTATAAGACCTATATAGGATCTGCGCGTTTAGACAACATACGCTGCAGGACTGGTGTCCAGACTGATTCCAGACACCCCCACCGGGTATGTTGGCCTGTGTACCAGCTAGCTCGCAATGCCACTATAACCTCCTCTTACCAAGGAGAGAATAGTTCTTGGCAACTATCGAACATGACAACCCTGATCCCTCAGGCCCGTGGAAACAGTAACTTACTTTTCGCTCAGTCACTCGTGCTCACTTGTTCTCAGGGAGATACACAGAATAAACAGTTGGGACGTTTTCAATAAGTATTTATTGAACAGTCGTTATTCTAGCATAAAATAAGTGCACTTAAATCACCAGTAGACAGTAGCATAAATAAATGAGTCGAAGCACTAAGAAAGTAAACAGATGGTAGGTTTCTACCATTTTGCTACAATCATAAATACAGGCAAGTATATAGAATACATGGCAATAAAATGCGTACTCCTACGATGCACCCTAACTAGAGGTACCTAAGTGTACCTAGCATGTGAGTAGGTGTAAAGCCAAGAATCCCTCTAGGATAAAGCCAACCCCATTACCTGATGTGAGACTGCGGGACCCCGTTCTGGTCTCGAGCTGAACACCCCGCAAGGGATGTTAGACCACTGCGAGCTGGAGTATCTGCATGCAGGAACCTCAGCGTCTTGCGTCAGTGTGTCGGCCGGGAAGTCCTGATCTCCTCTCCCTATCTCAGCAAGATGTGGTGTTTATATACCCTAAGGTATCCCCAGGGGTTCCACCTTGCTGTGTCAGTGTCGGACTTAGGATGACGTCGGGAATTAACTTTATACACAGTTATTATGCAGGAGATGATGGTCCTGCTGTGATTCCAAGAAACTAAGAATCCTCATGCATAATTTATGAGGCCAGTGTCCAGGGAAAAACCCTACGTACTTGTGTGTAGTATTGTAACTGGGTAAAAGGTCAGTCCTTCAAATCCGTTATGTATGTAGTATAGGAGAGAATGTAGGTGAAGGGTTATGATGTTACCTAGACCTAAATCTGGCTTTGTTGCTAGCAGCCATATAAATATATAGAGTAAAGAATGTAAATAGGGACTTTAGCCTTTCATGGGCAAGGTCCTGCTACAATGGGAAAGCTGAAGGAGATTGACAAATCTACATATTGCAAAATTGAGGTCTCACTCCTTGCACAGGGCACTGCATCCACTAAAATTCCATGTCCCAGATGCCCCTGGGGCACCAAGAAAATGCCTCAGCCATTCCCAGTGATAAAACTCTTTCCATACTAGTCTAAAAACCCCACGTGGTAGACAAACACCGGGCAAACCTCTGTTTGATTTACTGGCTAGATGGACTTATGCGGAGGGCAACCATGGTTTCCTCAGTAGAGGTGATATTATCCATCTTTGTGCACAGGTTTGGCCTTTAATGCAGGCCTCTGCAGTGCAAGAAGGATCTCAACCCGTCAGGGGGGCCCCAACCATTCAGCCCAAGTCCAATGAATGTATTTGGGATTTGGTAGACTCAGGGACCCCTCCTTAAATTCTGCACGGTGCCACCGGCAGTTTATGTTACGCCATTTCCTTAATCCAATAAGATTGTACCACACATGATATTTATAGTGTAAAACAACTGGATAGGTTAAACACTTTATATTTTATTTTTGGCTTTTTCTTGATGTTTCAACTCTTTTGATGAAAGAGGACAAATAAGAAAATTCATGCAACTTTTGAAAACATTTTGTACTCTTGGACAAGATAACAGTGTAGCCCCCAATTCAGTCTACATTTTATAGTACAAAATATTTGAGATGTGCATCTCTCTGAATTAATTCAGGGAACATTGCCAAGCAGGAAGTAAGGAACCAGACTTAGGGCCTGATTATGATGACGGTGGGACCGCCACTGACAGCCCGTCGGTGGCGGTCCCACCGCCATCGGAACCAACATATCCGCCCGCCATATTTCGATGGTGGGCGGATGGCTGGCGGTCGGCAAGACCGACCGCCACGCATCCGACGGGCTCCTTGAGCCAGCCGGTGTGGCGGAGGGGCTTGTATTCCCTACCATGGTGGCGGTGCCGCCCAGGCACCGCCATAGGTATTACAATGTCCCTTTCCATCCGCCTTTTTATGGCGGTTAACCCGCCATGAAAAGGCAGGCGGAAAGGGACTTTGGGGGCCCGTAGCGGGCCCCCCTTTCCTCCTGGCCCTCCGATATGGCCACTGGGGGGCACCTATGGTGCCCCCCTACATATCTCCACACCATGTGGAAGGCACCGCATGGTGCCTGCCACGTAGCACAGGGATATGTCAGGTGTCCCTATTTTGCATTGCGGCGGGTGCTGCAGCCAGCAGCACACGCCGCAATTCAAAGTATAGGCATTGCGACCGCCGTGGTGGCGGTTGCATCATAATGCCTATGTCGGGACCGCTTACCCAATTCCTGATAGGGTGTCCGCCCGGCATCCTAATCAGCCCCTAAATTAGACAATCCATTACATATTACTTCTCCTCATGATACTTGGGGTGGTATAGCAATAACAGCGTTGTTTTATAGTTTACACCACACTTTACGGTGCTCATTCTAACTATAGTAGGAACACAGCATCTGCACTTCTGCCATTGGAATTAATGCTTCTATGGGATTCAGTAATATGGAATTACTACACTAATACAAGTTTTCCACTCATGAATGTGAATTACTGTGGAAGTCCTTGTTTCTGCACCAATTTCGTACCTGATGAAATCTGTCTTTGAAAATTACTGAGTGTGTGGACCATATTTCTTCTAATCGTGATTCAGAGGTAACCCCAGTTACTGGCTAGATTGGAATTTCCTTGGCAATCCTAATGAGGGTGAGTTAATTCCCAAAATATTATTGTTTGTCAGCCCCATTTGCTAGGGCAAATTGCCTGCAACTCCCAAATTTACATGTATGAAGGGTACAGAGTTCTTCAACTCACAACAATTTTAACCTACTCAGAAGTAAGCATGTACCTCACTTTTCCTCAGGCATGCTTTTCTTCATTTCCAGTCATTTGTCTCTCTCCTCAGTGCTTTGCAGTTTGTCATTGAAGCTTTAGAAGCTTCCAAGTGCCTAATAAAACCTATGTTCTTCAGTGTGTAATTTCTGAAAAAATAAGAGCCACAGCACAAGGTATTTCCCAGGGTTGTATGACTCTATCCTGCATGCTTTTAGCACTTATGCCTTTACAATGCCAGCATTAGAATGATCGCGTTGTTACGACGCGTTTCTTTAGCACTGGGGTCTTAGGGGTGCACTGGACTTTAGAATAGTATCATTTACTATTCCAACTCCAGTCTGCGCAACAGTAGGGAAGGTGTTCGACTAAAAATCCAACACCACTCCACCTATGTGCCCCGTAAAGCAAG
Organism: Calotriton arnoldi; assembly: GCA_963921515.1. NCBI lineage: Eukaryota > Metazoa > Chordata > Amphibia > Caudata > Salamandridae > Calotriton > Calotriton arnoldi. The sequence goes on along the minus strand of CAWUFW010019255.1, from coordinate 136,363 downwards.
TCGTTGTAACAGCTTGTGTGCTAAACAAATGCGTGCTAACTATGCATTTGTTCTATTGCCAGCGTTGTGAAGGCACATCATGATTCCGGCTTCGTTCTAAAGGATGTTTCCCATTTCGGTTGTATGACGCTATCCACAGACGTCACTGCAGTTGTCAACACCCACAGCTCTTGTTGCTACTGTTAAATGCCAGCGCCAGCACTACCCACTACCGATAACACTCAAACAAGTGTGACATTTTGGACTATTCCAGGTCACTTAAAACTGTAGGAATGGCCTGGCTGTCCTTGCTTTATCATTTAAAAAAAGTAAATTAAACAGGTGAACTTTCCGCTGATGTGCTCTTCAAAAACATAGACATACAGTCCCACCATGTAATGTATATGTTTAGAAATAAATGGCGGTGCAGAGCACCAGAAAACACCAGCACAAATGAAGCACTATCTCAACTTTTTAGAATGCATTAAAAAATTATTCGTGATTTCATCTTTGATGTAAAATACATTGCATGGGACCCACCTGACCTCGAAGTTGAACCCCCCATTCTGTAGCCTCCAAAGAGGGTCCTTGTCAAGATCTCGAGTTCCATGCATGGCTCTTCTACCTGCCTGCCTGCCCTAGAATCTGTGACAAAATGCACTTGTGCATGCAAGGCTACCTAATCATACCCACAGCATTCAAGGCTACCCAATCAGATACCATCCTCTGCTGAACAAGCCTGTACACGAACCATTCACCAGTATATCACATACAACAAGCAAGTCACTCACAACCCATAACACATCTCGTGTTGCGTATCTGCACTCACATCAGAAACAATGCCACACTCATAAATGAATTGATGAACATTCCATAGCAGGGTATGTGTCCTTTGGTTGTGTTTTTTATTGATCAGTGGTGAGTCCTATTTTATATTGTGTTCCACAAATTTAGAGAAGCAGCAGTATTGTTTAGAGATGGTTTATACTGAATAGTGTCTGGCTTGATCCTGTTATTAATGCGTGTAGAGCAGCCGCGGCCCGTGCAGGTAAGAGCGGTGGGGCCCAGTGGGGGGGTGGGGGGGGGCGATTTTGATGGACAATGATGAGGGAAAGTTAAATAAATAATTAATTTTCTCTTGTCATCGTCCGTCGAAATCCCCCCCACCGGGCCCCACCGCCCAACTGCTCTTACCTGCACGGGCCGCGGCTGGTGTAGAGTTTTAAGTCTATGGATGTCTGTGCTGAAAGCCATTGGCATTCAATACATCCCATCAGGTGTACGGTTATCCAGTACTCTGCATCCGGGAACTGCTATGATGCGAGGCAACATTGTGGATCATGTGGCTTTCATGCCTTTGTGTGTGTATGTGGTAAGTTTAAGCTGCTATGTAGATTGGTGAGAGTATATAGACATATTGTTGAGAAATCAAATGCTTAGCCAAGAGATGTCTCTCAAGTACACTGCTGGTGAGGTGAAGTGCATGGTGTGTGTATAACTTGATTGGCTGTGCTATTGTGGTTGCAGATGCTTAGGCAGGCTTGGAGCCATGCTGCACATCTGATGCTGTCAAGGACTGTGTTTAATGTGTTTTTTGATGCTATGCAGATTAATGGATGAGCATTACTTGTTATAATGTACTATCGAGGTGGCAATAGCTTAGCCAACTGTTTGTCTTGGTGCCGTATTGTGTATGTGAATGTGTCTGGAGTTGTGTCTAATGTGCACTGATGAAGTAGGATGAGGTAAGATTGAAGCTCAATATGGATATGTTGTTTAACCATAACTGGCTTTGTGGCTTGGAGTTGTATTGTGTATGTGTATATGTGATGGTGCTAGTGTTGTGTCGGCCAAGGGTCATATATAGGGTCATATATAGGTTTTGGGAGCTTTTGTTACCCTCCCTTTCACATGAGCAAAGGGCAGGTGATGGTAAATATTGAATGAATATTTAGAGCCTCATTAGAAGACTTACAACCATTTATCGGCAAAAGCTGCCCCACTGCATATAAAAGGCACGGCTAGCATAGAGTACATAACTGGGGCACAACGGAATATGAAACAATAAACTGAGCCACAGCAAACTGGTAGTTCAAATAAGCGAGCCAGGCTTAAAATGGGCCTCTACAATAATGGACATACATGGAACTGATGTGAAGTGGTGGGTCAAATCAGTAGCAAGGACTACTTCATACTCATTTAAAAAATGTAGAAATGCTCAGGAAGTAATTTTGAGTATCTGTAGCCACAGAGTGGCAATGAAAGAGGTGTGTGTGTGTTTCAAATCTCTGTAACATTGTTCTAGTCTCAAGATGGCTTTGAGTTTGATGAATAGCTTCAAAGCTATTTTTAGTTGTCTAATTTCTTTCATGGTACTCTCAAAGGCATTGACTACTTAATGAACAGTTACAGAGCCTGGGCCTCCTCCCAAGAGAGCAAGCAGTAAAGAAACCAGCACTACAGACAGGTTCAGGCTTCATCCAGGCCCCAGATACATTCAACACGCCAAGGCTCATGGCAGGACAGCGGACTTTGTTATCTCTGGCAATCCACAAGGAGGGTTTCTGGTTAGAATTCAGGCAACCAATTCTTTAAAAAGAGTTTCTTTGTTGAATCAAAGGAGTACGGGTCCTAGCAGAGGCATTTGAGGGTGCAAACCAGTGATATTTGTAAACTAGTATCCAATTATACCCAAATTCCTGGGCCTATTCCTGACTTTGCTTCAGAATTATGTGTTGGGTCCTGCAAATGTATTTTGTGGCTGAAATTCTTGTACAGGCCTCTGTACTCAAGTAGAACAGCAAGGCAGAGGAAGCCCTACCTCGGTTGGAGCTCCTTCTAGCCCTGAGACCTGCGCTACATGCTCTTTCCAGCCTCCCGATGTACAACAAGAACTGTAACGCCTAACACAGTCCGTGCCCATACTCTCCAAAGTGGAAACTCAGGTTCTAGCTTTGGCCTCGAGCAAAGAACAAAATGTGTGGAAAAGTAAAACACATCTTGTTCCCTTCTTTAAAAGTAAACACACCGTACTCCGCTTTAAGCCAAACAGACTATTTACTTTCATGGTCCTTCCTTCCTGGAGCTTCCAAGCTGCCCATATAGAGCATTTGTATTTTTGTAATGCAGTTTCCAGGCAGTGATGTAAATACATTAGTCAATATTGAGCTGAGTAATAAGATAAGACTCAATTCACTCATAACTCTTGAGTGAAACAAATTATCAGAAATATTATTTGGGCTTCTGGGGCAGTGGCGCATTTCTGATATTATAACCGGCTGCCATAAAGATATTATTTTTATGCACCAACTTTATGCTTAAAAGTTTGGAGAAGTTGCCATGAAATATGAATTAACAGCACTGTGGCACAGAAGTCTGATGAAGTGTCATTTTCCAAAGAGGCAGCTTGTTTAAGTTCTCCACTCCATACATGATACAGTCATAACTAGATAATTATGCAGTGCTGTGCACACCTGTTATACAATTCTGAATCAATAATTATAAAACTTAATCACATATACGTGCTGCCAGGAGGAGGTAGCCTACCTCCGCAATAACTCAAACATAACCACAAGTGACACTTCACCTGATACCTGGCTTCACAGCAGCTAAATTGCTAAACTATTAATACACTTAAACCATAAATTTAAAACAAATTTCAACCTGTAAATTTTCAATTAGTTCATGAATATTTAATTTCAATCATGAAACAAACATAGATAATGACGATTGCCTACTGAACAGCATTCAATTAATTTTCAAAAACTCCGGCAGCCTTTTTTACTTGGGCGCCCCGTCGGCCTGGATTCAATCCGCGCGCTATATTAGGGGCATTATCCAGCGCTTTCAACTCGTCGATATTAGGAGCATTGGGCGCACCGCAGACATCCGTCAAACTCACAGTTCCCTCCGGAGTTTCTTGCGCCCCTCTGGCCGCTCTGACCTGCTTGGGAGCTATGATTCGCTTCAGCCGCCAGTACCGCCCCAGAGAGACCGCAGAAACCAGGCGTGGGCAGTGTGGACTCCGGACCAACAACCGGAGCAGAGCAGCATAGATGCTTATGCGAGGCAGTAAACTAGCGCCGACCAACCTCATACCGCTTAACATCCGCCTACAGCATCAAGGCGCAAGCCGCAAACAAGGTGCGAAGTGCGGAACACGGGATGCGGAGTGCGGAGTGTGAAGGACCGCAGCCTCGTCAGGTCAGTCCGCCATCTTGCCTCTCCCCCTCAGGTAGGCATTGGTTTATTAATCGGATTAAAGTGCACCAAATTCCTACGATGGGGAAGTGGTTTCTCTGTCTATTCTTATTTCTTTTCTCTATCTGCCATTCGCTTTACACAACTTATATGTGGTATTGTTCTTACCCCTGTAACACATTGAACATCCAGCATTGATGTAGTTGTATATATGTTTTCAGTTGCAGAGGCCCCTGAAGAAGGGATCTATATATCCCGAAATGCATTGGGTATCACGCTTATTAAGCATATTGAAGAATGCCAAGCTTTGAACATGATGACAATCAAGATGTGTTGAACACCATTTTTTGAAAATTAATTGAATGCTGTTCAGTAGGCAATAGTCATTATCTATGTTTGTTTCATGATTGAAATTAAATATTCATGAACTAATTGAAAATTTACAGGTTGAAATTTGTTTTAAATTTATGGTTTAAGTGTATTAGTAGTTTAGCAATTTAGCTGCTGTGAAGCCAGGTATCAGGTAAAGTGTCACTTGTGATTATGTTACAGTCATAACTAGGCCACTTGCATGTGTTTCGTAAAAATAGAATGGGGTCTATTCACAACCTACAATTTGTGTACGTTTTGTACTAAATATTAATGGAAATTAATATATATTTATTTTGAATATAGAACTAATTTAAAAAATGTTACTAGTAACATACTTTTAAATTCAATATTTAATTAATAAAATAGAATAAATAAAACAATTATTCTGAAGTTTAAATTAAAAAATAAATTCCAACTTTAAAGTATATATTTTTTTCATTATACGCGAGTTATTAAAAGTGATGCATAGAATATATTAAAAGTAATTTAGTTGTGTTAATAAAATGTATTGTTACATTGTTTTATTGCAAAAAAGTTATTACATATTTTATAATTAGCATAACAGTATTTTTAAATTTTCTATAACATTGAGTTATATTCATATATGTAACTATTTGAAATAATTTACTTCAATATTATTTCTTATGGGGTTTTATTTTAAGTTCTTAACCTCATTATTTTCTATTGGAGGAGATTGCACTATTAGGGGCTGGCCATCTGTGGTGGTAGACATTCTACTGTATCTTTAGTAGTAACTTACAGTTTTAGGTTAGGCTCCACCACCTTTTTCCGGGGATGGAGACATGAAAGTCTACACTTTTGACTAACTTTACACTCGTATTTTATGAATAGCCAAAAGCAATAAAGTTAATCAAAAGTATAAGAATAAATTACACATGTAAATGTACTCACAAATGTAAGTCACCTTTATGAAAAGTCCTGTATGTCTGAGCTGTGAGTACTGTTATCGATCCATGCCTACTGCCGGGCCTGTCAAAGCACGGCAGGCCAGTCCCATGTTAAAGATTACTCTGAACGGAAGAAGGGTCATAATTTCCATCACTGTCGCATGGCTAGTTCAGCGGTCCTCAAAGACAACATAGTGACAATACACACCAAACCTACAAAATACAGGTGCCCACGTGCAATAAAAAAAACTGGGGGAAACGTAACCCTGCCATGTTTCTTTACAGTACAAATATCTGATAGTATCCTACCAGATCTAGGACGGGTCACACTTCTTTCCTAATGCAAGGAGAGAGTGCTGCATATGGCCATGACTTTGTTCCATTTTATAGACTGTCACTGTGTATCCTATGCAACAGATTTATTTACTCCGGATTCATTTACTAGGGTTTGTGGTTAGTATATTCTGCGTTATAGTGTAGAACATTAGAAAGAGGTGACACTCTAGGAAGGGATAAAATCAATGTTTGCTCCTGAATCGACTGTACAGAAACATTTAACTGAGATAGGCAGAAGAATAGGCTTAGTGTGGGCTCAACCGTTGAATATTCAGAAGTTGATTCACTGATGCCTCTTGTATTCCAAAACAAAAAACAAAATAAGTGATGGGTGGATTGCTTGAATTAATTTCAGCCACTTGTAATTACTCAAGCCGCATCCTTCAATCAGTTTTTTCCCCACCATGCCATCTCAGATAGGAAGGATACATATGCAACTTAGGCTTAGTCTAGCGCTAATAGGAACAGTTCAGCTGGGACTGCCGACCAGGTTCCCTTTGAACCCAGAACACACGTATCTCAAGACAGGTTTTGCCTTATTTCAGTAGAATGCTGATTGAGTCTTATGGGACACTGGGTACAGAATTCAAGCATTCCACCCTTAACCTTTTTGTATTTTTTTCCTAATTACGATGCCGTAAGTGCAACGAGTATGCCCAGACTTGGGTCCTGTGTTCTTAGAGCCACTGGAATCAAGCTACACCCAACTGAAAAAGCCCAAATAGGCCAAAATATTGTGGGGAGGCTTGTGTTCCATTTCAATTTTTTTTAATGCTTTTATTTTGGTTTTTACAGTTTGAAACAAGCGACATCCATATTTATATAACCCATTGACATCATATTTAACACGGTGCATAGTCCTTTCAGTGCAATATATCTGCAAGGAGATAGTACACCCTGACTATCCCTCCTGTCCATATCCGCCCTCAGTGAGTCCCCACTTCCTGGATGCAGTAGCATTCAGGAATTAGCCCCTCCCCCCGCTCCCCCCCAGATGACATCTCCAATGGAAACTTTAAGAAGATGCTCCTCACCTCTTCTATCCCAAACTGTAGTGTTCTCTCCAGTTGACTCATATTCTATAAAACTTTTTAGGGTATCCTCTGCTGGCATAGACCACCCTCTCCGCCTCCATACACATCCATTTCAGGGTGAAACCCTGATCCTCCACTTGAAAATTTGCATCGCACATAGATTCTTTTAGAGTTGTTCGCAGAACATTCACCTTCCTTTTATTGTCTGAGCGAAGCAGGTACATTAACTTTGAACAAAAAAGGGGACAGAGTCCTGCGGTCAGACTTATTCCTACTTTTACTTCAGGTAATCAAGAACGTTGGGAGTCGTCTCATATAGAGTAGATCAATGGCCTACAGCAGACACCACTGCCTGTGGGGGTCTGTAAGGGCTATCCTTCAGTGAGCTTCACCCAGGGTAGAACATCTGCTCAATATTTCAAAGAGGTATTATAAAAAAGAATTTGATCTGAATGGATATAAAATGGAACAAGCAAAATAATTCACTTGCCTAAAAGTTACACACAAAAACCATCTCATTTGGGACTCGCACCTCAGAGAAGCATGGAGAAAAGCCTTATTGGACCTTATGCCGAGCCTGGCAGAGTGGCATAATCGGGAGTGCTGCCGCCCCTGCAAACTTGTAGTTCTTAACTCTGTTTAGAGTTATAAGAAATGCTGTGGGTATACCGCTTGAGCCTCCCATGGCTCCACCAGTCCAATCCTCTGTCCTCTCGGGCCATCTGCCTTTGGGCCGCCAGGTCACAGTGACGGTCATCCCGCCCTATTGAGTATGGGGAGACTGTCACTCACTTTCCTTACCTGTGTCATATCATGGGGAACATGGACAGCGAAAATGTAGACTGGTCCCAGTGCACGGGGAGAAATCCCCTTCTAAATTGTTTTTTTGTTACAGAAAACTTGAAAGTGTGTTTTCTCTAAACAAAATAGTTTGCTCTGCAGGTGCTTTAAACATGGTGCCCATCATGGCGCGGCTCCTTGCACTCAAACAGCAGCGCCATTCTCAAAAGGAAGCAGGTAGAATTCTGTCTTAAACAATCAAAATCAAGTTGGTGTTCCTAGGGCAAATGAAAAGACCACAGTGGATGAAAATCCTCCACTTAAAGGTTTATCCAACAGGTATAGTTCAAATCTATTGAAAGTGGCAATAGTCTATAATCCCATTGAAGTGTGACTCAATAGGGCCCCCTTATTGCATGCAGAAAGATGAGAATGAAGCAAATACACATATTTGATCAATCATACCTGGAAGGTTAATAAAGCGGCGATTAAATAAATGACTTAAGATACGACATCAAATTTGACCTTTGCAATAAAGTTATAATAACTAATACACAAACCGAATCAATAGACATTTTACAAGCGAGCAGTAAGAGAAGTGAAATGGCATGAAAGACTTGAACAGAGAATGACAAACATACAATCTGCATCATTAGCAAACATTTATGTCCAGAAAAACAAAGTATCTGCATCTAACCCACCTTCTGAGGGGGCAATGTAGGCTCTTCATGAAAGGAAATGCAAATACATTTGAAATAAGTGATATAAGATGAATTCATAAACCTCCTCATGCCCTAGCAAAGGAGGACAAGAAGCTATTCACTTCTTCTGACAAACACCTGTGTTTGGCACGGTAAAAAAGAAAAGTCTTGAACGATTCCTCAGAAGGGAAAGGTGTCATGGGAAAGCAAGAAGACCGGCCATTACTGTTTGTACCCTTCCTGCGGCACCTGCCTCTGTACAGCTCCTGGTTCCCCTTTTCATCTCTTCCTGGCAATTTAGAATCTAGCAATCCTGAAACGTGTGCTCAGCGTGCAGCCCCTGGGCTCCCTGAAGCTACTGGATCATCTTCTCCGAGAGCAGCCACTACAACTCCAAACTTCCAAGAGCCCCTTGCAATTTCTGGGCTGAGGTTCTGTTCATTCCCTGCCAACCCACAACTACCAGGTCTTCTGTTCACTGTCTGTCTTTTCAGCTCTTGATCTCCCTTAATCGTTGTCCTCCCTCTATCTCCTGGCCTTCATGAAGTTGTGGAACCTTCGTGAAGCTTCTAGGTCTATGGATCTCTGCAGGTCCTGTGGGCTCTCACATACCTGTCTTACAGAGCTCTTATGTCACATAGGCCATGCACGAGTAGGTCATTCAGTTCGGGTTTTTATTTTGGACTCTTTTAGCTGTATTGCTGTCTACCTCATTATAAATTCAGGACTACAGGTACCAGAATGCAAATTTAAAATCACACAGTGAGTGACTAACATCTTGCCTCTTGAGAGCAATGACCTTACCTTGATGTCTTCAGCACTTGGAACCCTGGGGCTTCTTTGTGGACTCCAAGAAGAGTCCAGGCCCCATGCTGCAATGTACCTTCTAGACCAATCACTGGCTCGTGTTTTGTGCAATTTACGCTGAAATAATATTTATTTTTAAGCGAAACTAAGATCCAGCCTCCCAGTGTGCTGATTTTGTCTGTGCTAGAGGGTTATTTTAGACATAGACTAACTGAGGACCCGCCTTAGCTGAGTTGGCTTTACCGTGGTACACAAATGGAACAAGGCACTCAGGATAAACCCCAAGTCAGACTCACTCCTTGGAGGCCTTTATCGGGTTCCAGATGAGAAGATCCATCCAGGAACAATAACAATTATTCAATCACCGCCACTTAACTCCCTGTCAAACTGAAGACATTCCTGTGGTCAATCAAGTGTTAGATATATTAATTGGCTGCAAAAGTGTATCCTCTCTACCGCTCATGCTTCTGCAACCAGTAACCTAATGGACAGATGTACCTTACATAATGCATTGCGAATAATGAGCTTTGTGATAAGTTTCTGTTGGTTTTAGGATGGGCTGCAGTATGGAAACCTGCTTGCTCCAGGTGGTAGATAAAGTTCTCTCCATTATTAACTCTGGAAACTTCTGTCTCCTGGTTCATTTCTTACTAGACCATCCAGGCTCAATGGATCAAAATTGACAATGATTCCGCCACTTCAGTTTCCTTGCCACAAGCGGTCTACTAGGGTCCATATTGGCCCCTACTCTTTTAATTCTATATATAGAACCCCTCTGTGTCTTACTCAAGCACAATGTTATCTTATATCGTCAGTATGCTGATGATACACAAGTCTTAAGATTACAGCTGTTCGACACCTCGTCAAAACTCTGCAAACGGTGCATGCTTAGACAACTTCACACCACTTGAAACATATTCTTTTAGAACTGAGTTTCTCCTAATTTTTCCCATTCATGCTCTCGTATGAGCAGAATATTGGCTTGCATCCTGCGCTATCTTGATTGCAAACCTTCGATCTTCGACAGTGCTAAGTCTGTAGGCTTCATACTGAACAAAAGAGTCGGTCTTCAAATGCAGATGAATGCTGTGGTCAACAGTTTGTGCTTTCAGCTAAGAATTCTTTTTAATTGTTAATTCCTGAATAGGACCCCAAAACCCTGGTTAATCCCCTGTGCTGTCAATAATTGACTGGGTAGTCTTTTGTGACCAGTCTTCAAAAAATACATCTTGCCCCACTTCTTAAAGACAGGTTTACATGCAGCAACTCACTTTGCCTTGGGAACTTAAAAAATGTGGCTATACTTCTCCTGTTCTTTTAACACGACAGTGGCATCTCTTGGAAGCTCAGACCAGTGCTTCATTTGAGCCAGTTGTTACTGGTGGAGCCCAACAGCACTTATTTTTGGGCACCGGCACTTATTTTTCATCATCAGACTTTGATTTAAAACATGAGAGTGAAAAATACACAAGGGTGAAAAAGGACCATAGAGAAATGTAGCAAAACCTTGGCAAAGGGAGAAAGCAGAGATAAAGGGAGGGTCTGGTGGAGGATTATAGAGGAGTGAGGTGGAATCACGACACGCAGCCTTATTGTTCAGCTTGCCACCATTCAATAGCACCGGCTGTGGGCTTCAGAGAAAATCTTTTGGCCTTGGCACTTACAGTTTTACAAATTTACAACTGGCTTGAGCAGTCAACAAGTCCATTAGCTTTACTCACAAGGTTCTACGTTCCTCCTCCTCTCGATATCCAGTCTTTATCGTTGATGTGAACATTTACTGTTTTAAAGCGCTCTGATACCTTCGGGTCTAGCTAGCGCCATATAAACCTCTCAAATAATTTAAAAAAATAAATAAACTAAAACTTTCCTGTGAGCTCAGATCATTTCGAAGTATGGAACTCTGTTTCTAGAACTCCTAACTTTCAAAAAGGAATGTACTATGTGTGGCACAGTCCTTTTTCGACAGTGTGACCAGAATTTGGAACTCACTCCCTCCTAGCCCTCAACCCGCTTCCTTGACAGGTACATTCAAGAAGGAACTGAAGCTGATTCTCTCCCAAACGCAACTCCTGACATGCAGCTGATATATCCTTTTCAGGCACTTTGCTTCTCCTATCTCCTAGGTTTTTTACTCCCTCCCCCGACTTCCTAGTTACCTTCTCCTGTCCTTCTACAGTAGCTTAGCTTATTCCTTTATTTCACCCACCCGATTGCTTGCTAACTTACAATGTATATAGTTACTCTGAGATTTAATAATTTGCTATGTACACATTGTTTTCATTGTATTAATCGCTCCAGTTGCTTATTTCACCTTGCAGGTCGTCAATGTAAAGAGCTCTAGCGCCCACTGGCCATGTTATGCAAAACTTCAAAACCATTAACAAAAGTTCTGCACACTACGATCCAAATTAATCGATGTTGGAATTTTGTTTAAATAAAGGCATCAATTCATTTTGTTTTTTGAGGAATTGTGGCCAGTGGCTTCCTGTAAACCTAAAGGACATTTTAATTTCTGGTGGTGGCTTTAAATATTATTAGTATTTCTTTATTAACTTCGCTGGATCGAGTGTCTGCAGTAACATTATCATCTAAGGAGAGTTGCGACACACTGGCAGAGTTTTTATCGAACAAAGTTGCCACCATTTATTCTCCCTTTCCTTCTTTCCAGAGGCAGCTAGAAATGTTCGCTACTGTGACACTTGGTTTGAGCCTTCTAATGAAGGCAACCACCTGCTCCAGTTCAAACCTATTGATGAGTCTGAGCTGAAGGGGTGCATGTCTTCTATCAAGTCGAGTTCTCCTTTCGACACAGCCGCCCCTAGTATCCTGGAGCGGGGTACTTATATAAAATACCTGAAAAATATATGCACAAGCAAGTGTCAGGTTTCATTGAGGAAAAGGATCTTCGACATAGGACACAATCTGGTTTCCGCTCCGATACGGCACTGAGTTGACCCTTCTGTTAGCCTCAGAGTCCATGCTCCAGACCATGGACAATAGGGACACTGCAGCTTTACTCCTACTGGACCTAAGTGCGGCTTTTCACCCGTGTCCCATGTCCGTCTTGTGGAGCGGTTATGGAGTTACGGTGTCGGCCATAAAGCTCTGAAGTTTTTGGCAGCTTTCCTGGAAAACCGTACTTTCCAGGTCCTCCATAAGCCTTTCTGCTCCAAGGTGGTTCCTTTGCCTCAGGGAGTACAACAGGGCTCTTTGCTAAGCCCCACTCTTTTTTGTTTGTACATCCGCCCCCTGTCAGACATCATCGTGCTTTTTTATTTTTTTATTTAAATATCAAAAGGAGAGAGAGGATTAGAGAACTAGTCCTTATCCCCAAAGTTTAATGTATATCATCAAATAGGACTAGGCTAAGGTTGTATACAAATGCAACATTGTATGGTTTTTGTAAAGAAAAGCTTTTTCTTTTTTGAAAGCCTCACCCACCAACCTAGTTGGTGGCATGCTTCATCATTGGGCCCACCTGGTAACACCGATTGTGTCCCTGGTGTGCTTCAACGCCTGATTTACAGCGGAGCAGGTATCTTGACTGAGTGTGCAGTGCTGTGACGTGAAGGTGAATTTAAAAACTGTACAGTGGTCCCATTACGCGCATCCATTGCCTTGTTTTTATAACTGCCAGAGGCCCAATCATTAAAAATAAACCCTGCGGGTAATGGGACCACTGTACAGTTTTTAAATTCACCTTCACGTCACAGCACTGCACACTCAGTCAAGATACCTGCTCTGCTGTAAATCAGGCGTTGAAGCACACCAGGGACACAATCGGTGTTACCAGGTGGGCCCAATGATGAAGCATGCCACCAACTAGGTTGGTGGGTGAGGGCTTTCAAAAAAAGAAAAAAGCTTTTCTTTTTACAAAAACCATACAACATAGACATCATCGTGCGACATGGCTTTGAAATAATATCCTACGCCGACGACACTCAGCTGATCGTCACCTTGTCCCAGAACTCAGCTGCTGCTGCCGTAGCTCTGAGGGCCTGCTTGTCTGAGGTATCCCACTTGAGGGACCTTAACTGTCTGAAGTTAAATGCAGGTAAAACGGAGGTCCTGATGCTTGGCAAGCAGCCCACAATCTGATCCTCAGCCTGGTGGCCAGAATCCCTGGGTGCCTTTCCCTAGCCTAACCCTAAGGTTAAAAACTTGGGTATTTGGTTTGAAGATAAACTCACTATTGAGAGTCAAATCACAGCCTTAGCGGGCAAGTGTTTTGACATTATTAGATCTCAAACGTTTTATCCACCTTCTACCATTCTTGGCCCAGAAAACTGTGATCCAGGCTTTAGTGGTCTCTCGATGGACTACTGTAACATCTTATACCTGGGAGCCTCTCAGGCTAGGATCAAGAGACTCCAGAGAGTACAGAATTCGGCGGCCTGCCTGCTGCTCAATCTCCCCAAGCGTGCATCTATGAGTAGGGCACTTCAGAAACTGCACTGGGTCCAGGTGGAAAAGTGCCTTTCTTTCAAGGCCCTCTGCTACTGTTATAGGATCAATAGGAAGGCTGGGCCGACGTATATCCACTCTCTTCTTGCTCCATATCTCCTAGAAGGTGCCTCAGGTCCTCAGAGGCACTACTTTTGCAAGTGTCCAGAATCAAGAAAGTTCGCGTTGGCGGCAGATCTTTTTGCTTTCTTGCTTCTAAAATCTGGAATTCTCTTCTGCTGCAGCTGAGGCAATCCCTGTCAGAAACTCAGTTTCACAAAAACCTCAAGACTTGGCTTTTTTAGGCCCCTGTAGTATCTGAGTATTTCTCTTATGTTTATTTGCATTCCTGGTTGGTAATGTTCTGATTCTTAGGACTTAAGAATCAGAACATTCAGAGTGTTCCTTATACATATTGCCATGTAGTAGAATGTTCTTGGGAGTTTGATGCTGGAGTTCGTTGTGCTTGCCTGGGCCACGCTCGGGGTTGCCAGAATAAAGAACAAACAACTTGATCATTTGAATTCCTGTGTGTTACTTCAGCCCCCTCGTCCATCTGTCTCCTCAGTTTCATTCCGACTGCTCAGCGCTGGGACACTCCTTACAGGAGTAGCTATGCACTCTATAAAACGTGTATTATTATCATTATTATGAAAGATAAAGGCCATTGTAATGGTGGCATTGCTGTGGGAGGCTGGTGCAGCCTGGCCAACCTTGTGCCCCACCACCAGTTGACAACTGTAGCCAGCAACAACAGACACTGGCCTCTCAGCCTGGGAAGAGCGATGTTGTTCCTGTTTGCAGTTCATGTTTTGCTTATTCTAGAATTCCCTGAGAGCATTTTATTTTTCCAGGATCTGATTCTGTAGTTTTTTCATGCAACATATTACTCATGTCAAATGTGTACTGTGAAAAGAAGATCCTGTATATGTTTGTGTAAGTTTAGGTTGTGGATGGGTGTTTATAACAGGAAACGAATGAGTGCTCTCTGTGGAGTTCAGGCCAAAGGCAGTGTGAATTTTTCTCAGTGCCCATAAAGAGGTTCAGAATAAATGCTCATCCAAACAGTGGTCGCTCTACAGAGCGCATAGATCAATGGTCAGGTATGCCAATTGTATATGTGATTTTATGCAAAAATGTGTGAAGGAGGTACACAACTCTCAAAATATTGACAAGGAGAAAGTTAAAGAAAAATGCAGTGCTGTCAGATGACTGCGTGCATTGTGTTTGGGGATGTGAGGGGATGGAGATGCAAAGAAATATGTGTGGGACAGAGTGAAAAGAGGGTGCTGAAGAGGAAAGCAATAAGATGTGAGATATTTAGATGAAGGGTTTCAGGAAGATATGAGGATAAAAAGGGGCGTATGTGTCTAACCAAGAGACTTCAGAAGAAAGTGGTGTGGAGAGAACTGGAATGGCTGAGACACTTCTGAGATCATTACCCCATATATGCCAATAAACCCGATTGAGGCAGGAGACTTCTGATTTTTAAAGCGAAAAGTTGCTTTGTTAAGAATTGCGACCATATTTCAATGTTAGACAAAGGGGAAAATAAATGCTTCCGAATTTTTATTTTTTGCATTTTTACCCTCTTTCGAAATGTGGGCATGTATATTAATATTTAATTAATAAGCTGCTTAAAATGTTTAAATCTGACTACAATCTCTGGTTCTCTCAAGACTGGATTATTGCAATTCTCTTCTGACGGGCCTACCCAAATCCCACCTCTCCCCTCTCAAATCCATCCTCCATTCAGCAGCTCGCTTCATTTCAGGGTCTAAACAAAGCGACCACGTCACTCCTATCCTGTCCTCTCTTCGATGGCTTCCGATCGAGGCAAGATCTATTTACAAAACTGCCTGCATCACACACAAAGCCTTACACACGTCCTCCCCTCGTTACCTGGCGAATAAATTGAAATTGTCCGGTGGCTCTCGCCCTTCTCGCAATACGGGAAAGCTTCTGCTTGAGCCCCCCGTCTTCAAAAGGGAAAGATCGATGGCTCAATCCTTCTCGGGCAATGCGGTGAGAATCTGGAACTCGCTTCCCCCACTGCTCCGTGCCACCTCCTCTACCCGGATCTTCAAAGCCGACCTCAAGTCTCTTCTCTTCCAAAGACACTTCCAGAACTAATACTTTCGTTCTCAGGCCCCTCTAGGAAGTTCGCTCGTCAGTGTAAATTGGTACTTTTTCCTGTTCATTCCTCACCTTTGCGTGTTGTGTTGGACTTTATGTGCGTGTTCCCTTCATTTCAAGTCCCCTGTTGAATTCACGCCCTCTCTACTACCTCAAGGAAGTTCTTCCACTATAGGAAACTCTGTACTCCAAGCCTATAGAAGTGCCTTCCCAGTGTGTTATGAATGACTGCCACTTCTGCAGTATTATACCTCTATATGTATTTTGTACCCCATGTATCATGCACACCTGTCACTTTTTCCTCTTGGAACGTATACCTCTTTTTGTATACCTCTGGTTTGTTTGTTATCTGCACAATTGTCACTTTTTCTCATGCAATGTAACGCTTGCTTTTGTATTATGCTCACTGGTATCCTTCTCCTCATGTAATGTTACTGTTCCTATTGTGAAGCGCTCTGACACCCTCGGGTAAAGTCCGCGCTATATAAAAACGCATAAATAAATAAATAAATATGCACGTTGCCGGAGCACTTTTATCCGTTGGCCTTATAAACGCCTTCTTACAGACACTACTGCTATCTAGGTTTTCGAGTCATACATGTACAGTGCCGCACACTTCTGACAGTGAAGCGAACGGAATGCAGCTGCGCGTACAGCCTAATAGTAGCCGCACCTGTACAGTCAGGGTCATACTGTTGCTTCGCAACCGACCCACGTGGCAATCAGGCTGCAGTCTCTGTCACGTGACCGAAAGTCTACACACTTTTGTTGACGTGACTTTGGCCCGCCTCTCATGATCCGCCCTCTGTGCTGAGCTAGCCAATCCTTTCTATGCGCGGGCAGTGGGGCGCGGCAAGTCGAAGGAGCGGCGCCTCGACTGGCTGCGGAGGTTGGAGGTGGGCGTGGCCGCGAGGCCCGGGGTGTGGGCTGAGTCGAAAGGTGCCAGGCTCTCGCTGCTGTCACAGGTTGTGCAGGCAGCGGCGGTGCGGGTGCCACGGTGAGTGCGGGACCCGCAGAGGCTGCTGGGAAGGGCTGGCCAGGAGCGGGCAGTAACGGATGTGAGTAACGACTCGGGCGTTGTGGGGGAAGGTGAGTGATAACTCTCGGGGCTGTGGAATTGTCTGCTGAGCCGGAGCAAACACATGAGGGAGTGGAAATAGGAACTCTAGGCGGATGGCGGGTCCTGAGGCTGCACATGAGGGAAGCGGTCCAGTGCAAACACACGTTGACGGGTGTGACTGTACTGTCCTTTCGTGGTCGCACCTCAGGGACACAAACGAGTTCTGCTTTGAGGAACTGAACAATCCCGCTGCCGGCCTACCTGGAAATACATCTCATTGGTACCTTAAATTGCTGCGTTTCATTATTTGTATTCATTATTAGTGTTCCTAATACATACCCCACTTAATATTGCTCAGAAGTAAGCTCTGTCTTTAATCAGTAATGGGTAAGTGCATGATCCAGGGTTGCCGAATGGCAAGAGACTCTTCATTAGACCTCATGCTTTTCTTTCACCACCCTGCTCTTCGTCGTTTTTTTTTTTTTTTGGTTTCATCCTTGGGGGCTCATTTTCATCCCTACTTTATCTCTTTTTCATTGTTATACTATTTTAGCATTCTCCTTTTTGCCTTTTCATGTCTTCTGGTTTGAACTCTGCTGTTGAAAAATAAGGGTGGTGCCAACCTCTGGGGAGGAGATGTAGCCTAGCGCCTAGAGAAGGCAGCTTTGAAACTGGGGAACAGGGTTTGCAATCTGGTCGCCGCTCAGCATCCCGTGACTCTGGACATTATGCTTAATCTCCCTGCGTTTTAAAAGAAAGAAGTGTACCTACGTAGCCTAGTTCTTTTGTAACGCTCTCTAATACTCGTGGACAAAGTTTGTGCTAGATATAATTGTAGGGGAGGGGGGGACGACATCAGAAGCGACTGTCAGAAACAAGGCCTGGCTTTAACTTGTGCGAGATGGGCCTATGCCCAGGGCACCGACCTCCAGAGGGGCGCAGGATCTGCCTGGAGTAGTCTTCCACAGACCAGAGTCTCAAGAAAAGTGTGTTTGAGCACAGTTTCTGAAGCTGCTGGCATCCCTGTCTGCTTTTTGTCTGGTTTTCTTTTCATAGTGCTCTTTAATTTTGCCTCACTCACACACACAATTAAAGAGGATGAGTCGGAAGGGGCATCAGATTTGGTTTCTCTCAGGACGCTATCTGAGCAGTGGCCACCCTGAGTCACAAATAAAGCACTGAGCATACTTCACTGCTGCTACTTCTCGTAAGAGACATCCCGTTTTTGTACTATGTTACAAGCTCTTTTTAGTCTGCAGATGAACAGACTAGTTTCCTGAATAATTGCAACTTGGCCCTAACACCGCTTTATGTAATCCAACGTTGTCACCCTGGCATATGCCACTTTTATCAGTGGCCTTGTACTTTATATTCTGCCACCAGATGACCTTGCTGTCTTTCCCACAGGGACTTCCGGTGTCCACAGCATTTGCATTGTTCTATTTTGTTTGTGGGGCCCGCGCCAACAAATCAGTATTTGTAAAACGTGCTAATCACCACGGGGGTATCCAGGCGCTGCAAATGGGTGGGTCAGATTTTGGGATCCATCCTCTTATGCCTTCACTCATTCCCTTATGCTCCACCCCCTATGAAACCCAACCCTCTCTGTATGAAAACAGACTTCAAGTATTACACATTATATAAACATACCAGAGTAGACTCCAGAACTGGCCTTTGGTCAGGTAGCGCCCTGGGTGAAATCAAACCTGGCACCCCTCCCACTCATCCTCTTTAATGATCTGTGTCCCAGGTCGAAGCGAGGCTTCTGCAGGCAGCTCCTGCACCCCTCTGGAGGTTGGCGCCCTGGGCGTGGGCTCAGTTCGCACATGCTAAAGGCCGGCCCTGGTAGACTGCACAATGTGTATGAAGCTTTAGTATGATGTATGGTATTGCAAAAGCTCCAGTTGCTTTACTTTGTATTTTTGTAATGTTTCTTGGTTTGATGACAAATATGATCCCCTTGTGTGTTGACAGATTTTATTCTTTTAGACATTCTAAAGCTGCTAGTAGCTTGTGCTCCCACCAGTTAATTTCCAGAGCCCGTTAAGGCACCACTGAAGCCCCTGATTAGCAGGCGAAGCCCAAACTTGAATGTCTCTCCCTAGACTGTCAGAGAGTGGTAGTAAGCCAAAATCCCATTGCCATTAAAACTGAGCTCATTAACAATGGCAGAAGGCCTGAACCCAACTGTCGATTAAATTGAGAACATCTTAGACTACTAGCAGACTAGCGAATGCTGTGACTAAAACAGAGGTCCACAAACTTGGTCAGAAGGCATGATATCTGTTGTCGCTGTACTACAGGCTAAGGCACTGGCAGCAAGTTACTACACATCAGCCATAATAAAAACCTAGTTTTGTCTTTGCATCTTTGGGTTGCTGTGATCTTAAAGACCAGTTTAACACATTCTGTAGAGGTGATCCTATCGTTCTGCTCGGAGGAGGGTTACTTTATCTGTTGGAAAATATGTAGTAATAAGGTGGCCCTATAAAGTGAGTATAGGCACCTGAAACCATGAGGGCCCCATAAAGTGAATATAGGCACCTGAAAGCATGGGGCGGGTCTGTTTAAGCCTAGTGCATTCCAGTGGGTGCAGAATCTGTTCTCTCAACCCCTGTTCACAGATTTGACAGTTTGGGAGCAATCAGTGTTGTGTGGGATGCCAATGGACTCTTTCGCAGTCATGTGCCATCTGTAACTTTCCATTGCCGCAATGGAAAAGAATACATTTTTCTTGTATGGTTCTGACTGAATTACCTTATGACACTCCTAGTATTTTAGCAGATGAGGAGGATTGGCACAAGGGGCAAAATTTGTAAATAAACAAATAATAATAATTTTGGATAAAAAAAATCAATCGGTTTGATATAGTGGGGAAGTTGGGATCTCAGCCCCGGTCTTTTGAACCCTTAAACTTAGTTCCTAGCCAGCGTCTCCATTCCAAGTGGTCCCTCTAAGAAATTACTAATCATAACTCCAAGTTGGACACATTTTCGAAATTCACTGCAAGTATTTATTCAGCTTTTTAGGTTTGGGTTTAGCCAGGACCTTTTTGATTTTACTTAAATGATATATAGTATATGGGCTTTGAGCTAGCCCTCTTCACCCATTATTTTGTCATTTACACTTTTCTTATGCCCACTACAGCATACAGCATGGGACAGTTGGTTACTCAACGTGCATTCTGCTCTCTTACAAGGAGTACGTCTGCAGAGAAGGTAGTGCCTTCAGCGTCAAGGAGTACTATGGCAATATGTACTTTTTGAGACCAAAAAATGTTTTTCGTTTTAACAAATTATTTTTATATATTGATGTGGTCTCTGCTGCCCCCACCCCATGGTAAAACTACCAAAACCATGACAAAACAAGCATTGATGAAGCCAAAAGGCTGGCAGCCAATGCCAGACCTTCTGGCTTTGCCATTAATAAAAATGTATATGCTATACTTACATGGTCTTCCAGTCTGCCTCCTCATACATTGGTATGCTGTAGTGTTGTTTACACTTTGCTTCCACCCACCACGCCATACAGCATCGGGCAAGAGGTCAGCCCTCTTAGGCTGTTAGTTTACCTGAGTGTGATTAATGGCATTCTTCATATGCACAATGTGCCCATCCACACAATAAGCAGCCATATTCGGTGCCAAGGACTATGAGTGCAATGTGTTCTTTTACTTTAAAAATGTAAATGTATTTTCGCTTTCAGCCAATACTTGCTTTCACACAACGTGTGCTTTTATACAAAACATTCACAAACAAAATAAGCATTGACACAGGCAAAAGCTCAGCGGCAAAAGCTAGACCAATTGTCTCTAATAGGTCAATACATGCATTTTATAGAATGTGTGCCTTCATACAAAACCTTCACAAACAAAATATCAGTGGCTAAAGTTGGGCCTATTGCCTTTGCCAGTGCTGGTTTTATTTGATGGAAGTTTCTTCCTCTTTAAGGTAACATATGTACATGGTGCATTGGCGATGATGTCGATACTTTACGGTTTGTTTAGCAAATTACTTTTTTTTTTTATTTTTTTATTGGTGGACACTCCCCCTCCCTTCCCCCCATCAACAAAGTTGTTTTCAAGCATTCTCTGCAAGTGTGTGTATTTATACAAAAACCATGGTATTCCTTTTTATGTGACTTACCATTGAATGTTAACTTCGCACTTAATTGGGAAATTGTAACTCCTTCCAGGGGTGTAATGTATGTTGTGTGAATCAGAACTATTTCGTTCATTGTCAGGTTGAACACACACTCTCTGGTCATGACCAGCCTAGCCCATGATTCTCATCCTTCCAGTGCGAGACATCCGTTGGTAAACGGCCTGGCCATATAGCTCCACAGCCCACTGATTATAGCCCTTCAGATGTCTGTCCTTTCATGTCTCTGTTAGGTTCTCCACGGTTCAGTCCTGGTTAATATTTTCAAACTAGTGTCAACATAGTGTGTTGTTCCCTCTTTTGAGCATCTTTGGTCTATAAATCTTCCTCTCAGTTTAGTGCTATGACATAAGGTTCCCCTTTACTTAGACACCCTCTGGTTTCATCCCTTGTATCCAGTGTTCTCCTGTGAGCCTCTTGGGTTATTCAACCCACTAGATGTAGACAAGGTTTAGGTTGCCGTCAGAGATGCCGCAAGGATTTTGAGTCCCCACCAGCATGCCCTTTTGACAGACTGCCCACCAGGTGACCTCTTTGATTGCTGTCCAACGAGGTGCCCCCATGGATTTCATGGCGCTGCACAGTTTATGCGCCTTATCACCAGAGTGAAGGAATCAGTATAATGTATACACCATGCCTAATATACTTATAACGTTGTATTATCCATACCCATCATGCCAGCCCAGAAACGAGGAGCATAGAAAGCTTTGCAGGCAGTTGTTTAGCATTGTACTCACACCGGCAGTCCCAGGGCCTGCTAGATCTATGGTTAATGCCATGACTATGAATGTTGTGTCCATGGCGCTGACCCTGCGCCCACGTTTCATACAAACATCTTGTGGCATGGGTGTTTGCACAAATTATTGTTTTGATCTATTTTAAACGTGCACTTTGTGTATCACGTGACACCAGTTCATCACTGATTACGAAATGCTGACCTCATGATGCGCAGTAATGCGGTGTGTAATTACAGTAAATACTAAACAGGGTGTTCCGTAAACCTTGCATATCTTAGCCCTTATCTCCTAGTTGTTTCTAAGGTTTGTTACTTTGTGAGTTTCACACAATCGTGTGTAACATGCCCACTCAACATTTGCGAGCCCTGCTTAGTTTTGATGCACTGTTGTGCAATGCAGTATTGAGGCACCCCCAGTGTTTCTAGGCATTGCAATATAATCCCCTCAGATGCAGTTGGTGGTGTCATAGCTGCAGGTTTTGGTGACTGCAGATAGTATGTGGCTCCGACGGGTATGGTTAGTGTCCTCCTGGCTACCACAGGTACATATGGTAGTGCTGGATCATGGCAGGAACACCGTTGTCTGTACGCCTACCTAAAGCAGAGATTGTTCTTAACTTTTGGAATGTGACCCAGGGTGCACCATTTCTGTCTTCCAGTGCTTTAAATGGGCAGGTAATGTCAGGTACTGAGTATCTGCACTTTAATTTGCAAGAGAGAGTACATGCATTTCTCAGCACTGCTGCAGTATATTTAATGGGAGAGTACCTGCATTTCTCAGCACTGCCACAATACATTTAATGGGAGAGTACCTGTACTTCTCAGCACTGCTGCAGTATATTTAATGGGAGAGTACCTGCATTTCTCAGCACTGCCACAATACATTTAATGGGAGAGTACCTGTACTTCTCAGCACTGCTGCAGTATATTTAATGGGAGAGTACCTGCACTTCTCAGCACTGCTGCAGTATATTTAATGGAAGAGTACCTGCATTTCTCAGCACTGCCACAATACATTTAATGGGAGAGTACCTGCACTTCTCAGGAGCAGGCTGGTACTCTAAAATGAGTACCTGCCCTTCTATAGTTCCATAAGCACTGCTGAACCCCATTCCATGTCTAAGGGAAAAGCAATGTCAAGAGCAAGGAGTGCATACATGGTAATTTGGAGAGGAGCCGTTCCAGAAATGCCCTTCCTTGCTCTGGTGCACCTACCCATTGAACAGAGTAAGGAATACTTGCGGAAGGCTTCAGCTGTATGGCTGATCACTGTATGTGCGAGGCATTCCAATGTATGCATGTTTGAAATATGACCTGAGCTCTAAACCACAATGGATGTTGCCCTTCTTTGAAACCGTGGGCGGTGCTCATATACATGCTTTAAGAAAACGGTAGTGAAAGACTCCCACTTGGGTATAAATGAGAACACTTAATTTCAGAACACTCCCTCAGCATTCTAGCACTTGTCCTTTACTAGGCACACCTGGGAGCTCCAGAAGGCACTCTGGTCTCTGTACTATTATTACCATTATTCCACAGTTATATACAGTGCTTTAAATGGGCCGGTACTCACCGGTACCGAGTACCGGCACTTCTTAGATTTATCCCTCTGAGTACCGGCACTTCTCTTCTGCCGAGGAGAGTACCGGTACTCATGAAAAGGTAGGCTCATTGGCTGTGAGTGCTGGTGAGCAGGAGTGGGACATGTCTCTGGCAGCCAAGGCGCCACTTCTGTAGCCCCATCTGAGCCCCAGCTGAGCTATTCAGCAGGGCTCATTTGAATAATTGCCGGGTGCTCACCATCACGCTGTGTTTGACAAAGCAGGGTCCGTTCAGGCCCTGTGCTGTCAATCACAGTCACACTATCCTGTGCATTTGTGCAAACACAGGAATCATGGCAGTCCCCTGGCAGTGGCAATCAGGCTACGGCCAGTCCGGCCCTGGTGGCAATTAAAAAAGCCATGGTAGGTGAAGAGTATAACATGGCTTTCATCACACCCAAGTCTTTTGTGTGCCTGCTTATGTTTGTGTGTTTGCCTGCATTCGTATGCCTGTTTTTTATAAGAAAAAAGTGAGAGAAAGAGAGAGAGAGAATCAAAACACTCTCAGGAGGTATTTTAAAGAAAATGGGTGGCACTTTGTGTGTACATGTCTGCTCCGCGACAAGGATTCATAAATAGCATAGTAGGGAGGGTTGGTGGGTGGGTGAGTGAGTGGATAGATGAGTGAACAAGGGTGGATGTATGTATGGATGGATGAATAGATGGATGGATGAGTGAAAGCATGGATGGCTGGGTGAAAGGGGGTGGATGATTGGATAAAAGGGAGGATGATGGGTGGATAAGTGAAAGATTGGATGGATGAATGAAAGGGAGGGAGGATGGATGAAAGGGTGGATGATGGATGAGTGGAAGGAGGGATTGAGGGAAAGGGTGAATGGAATAAAGGAGTGAAAGGGTTGATGGCTAGATGAGCGAAAGGATTAATGAATGAGTGAAAGGGTGGATAAAGAGATGGATGAGTGAAAGGATGAATGGATAGATTTGGAGATGAATAGGTTTGGATATGAAGGGTGGACAGACGGAATGGTGAAAACTGAATGATGGATGAAAGACTGAATAGACGACAGAATGTAAAGGTTAAATGGCGGACATCAGCAAGTAAATGGTAGGATGAATGAATGGATAGATCTATGGAAGAGACAAGACCTATCTTCTGGGGAGGGTCATGATGATTTGCTTCATTTACAGTGTGCCATAAGAGCTTTGGTTCAAAGTGGGGGTATTTTCAGTGGGTGAGTGAGTGGATGGATGAGTGAGCAAGGGTGGATGTGTAGATGGATGGATGAGTGAAAGCATGGATTGCTGGGTGAAAGAGGGTGGAGGATTGGATAAAAGGGCGGATGATGGGTGGATAAGTGAAAGATTGGATGGATGAATGAAAGGGAGGGAGGATGGATGAAAGGATGGATGAGTGAAAGGAGGGATTGAGTGAAAGGGTGGATGGAATAAAGGAGTGAAAGGGTTGATGGATAGATGAGCGAAAGGATTGATGAATGAGCGAAAGGGTGGATAAAGAGATGGATGAGTGAAAGGATGAATGGATAGGTTTTGAGTTGGATGGATGGATAGGTTTGGATATGAAGGGTGGACAGACGGAATGGTGAAAAACTGAATGATGGATGAAAGACTGAATAGACGACAGAAAGTAAAGGTTAAATGGTGGACATCAGCAGGTAAATGGTAGGATGAAAGGATGAATGGATAGATCTATGGAAGAGACAAGAGATATCTTCTGGGGAGGGTCATGATGATTTGCTTCATTTGCTTTGTGCCATATGAGCTTTGGTTCGAAGTGGGGGTATTTTCAGTTTCTTCCTACTCATGTGCTGAAAAATATATAGTATTGTGCCAAACAACAGCAATTAACAGTATGGCATTAAGAAGGTGCAACTGTTGCAAAAAAAGGAAATGTTAACATATTATAGCATTTCTCTTTCATTTTGTGTAATGAGTTAACTTGCTTTGTTTATATAAACACATTTCTCATGTGTTTTGGTATGTGCTGCAACTAATATAGAAGTCGTTAAGTATCATCAAGTCTTGCCTTTAGCCCCGCCCCCTCACTACACATCTAGCTCATTTTAATGAGTACCTGCACTTATTTTTTCCCATTTAAAGCACTGGTTATATACTGTTCAAGCAATTGGGAGGCTGTGTGGTGTGCCTCACAGCTACTGTGTAATTCTTATTTTTCCGATTTTTTTGCAGTCTAAATGTCTTGCCACCTGTCCAGCACGCTCAAAACGGAAACGGAATAGATTACACTTGTTCTGAAAATTCCAATGAGAATGAACTGCAGGTAGAGAAGTTGCCCAGACTTTTTGAAGCAGTAGCTATGCTGTAAAATTGAACATTTAAGGGCTTCACAATGACTGCTTGGCATAGAAACGCCTCTCTCCCTCCTTGTTGAACAATACTAAACTGTGCTGAGGGAGTGTGGCGCCATAAAATGGTGTGCTTACCAATCGGAGAATTTTTCATTGAAATTGCAATTGTGAGGTAATTTCTGATCAATCTCTCCTTTGTTGTATATTTGGTTTCTCTTCATATCAAATAGTAATTTAGCCAGGTCATTGTATCCTAAAGACACATTTAACATTCAAACATCCAAGTACACACATTATATTTCCTGCACTTCATATGTATTTCCGATCGTTTTGGTTGTATTTACAATAGTTAGACAGTTTTTGTGAACCGTCACTAAGTGCGTGTCTGGCTTTGAATACAGGGCCAAATCTGTGCAAACATTAATATACAGGTCCCCTAGATAATTTCATGTTGAGGTGCATTTTTTGTTAATAATCTTTGTTTTTAATAAGGTCATGTTTGTATAGCTGTTAGCTGTTTTTCTTTTGGTGGTGTATTTTAGTAGGCAGAATTGGAAACACAGACACACAATTTAGATAAATTAGCATTTTTTCTTTTTTAGGTTCTAGATGTGCGTCCTAGACTCTTCTCTCTCTCTCTTTCTTTATAATGTCAAAGTATTTAGCGCTTCTTTGGTGGTTCCATCAACTGTGGTCTTAATCCGGATTTGGCCTACGGCCTGAGTGGACCTTTTTGCTGTCTGGCATATGATCAGGGAAGAGGTGTGGCGCAGCGGCCAGGGCGACTGACTCCAGAACCCGGGGGCTCACAGTTCGATCCCCGGCGCTGGCGGCAGATCAGCCCAGCACCATGTGACTCTGGGCAATAGCTCGCTTAATCTTCCCGACGGCCCCCCAGCGCCTTGACACCTTCGGGTAATTGTTCGCCCTTTACAAATTTTGGACATTTACATTTATCATCAGTGGTGTCTATTTCATAGATGGCTCATTAACTAACGGTGCTTATGGCAGAGCAGTAAAGTTCCTGTGTGGAGTCAATCCAATGTTTTCATTTTTTGAACGAATAATGGGTGAGGATTGCTTGCCCTCCAAAAGTTCGGCAACCAGATGATGCTGAAGGTGAAAACAAAGATGGAAAACTTCTCAACATCATTCTCCTTTTGGTGGCATGCTCCTAATCGTTTACGTTGGTGAATCTGGGAGACAGTGCAACCCTTGGAGTGCTCGAAAGGCACGGACCAATCAGGGAGAGACTTGACCACATCTGTGTGCTTATAACGGGGTCAGTGACATTCCTCCGGGTGGAGTGGAGCTGGTGTCAAAGCGCCATGAAGGGGAGGCTGGTAAGGAACTTGCTACGCATCCAACCATAGGGATTGTGCATATGAATAAAACGTGTTACTTGATATTGACTGAAAGATGCCCGTGCTAGTTAATATCAACAGGAGGCACATAGCTCAAGCGGCTAACCGCCATGCAGGAGGAGTGCGAGTGAAGGGAACCTCACTCTCTCACTTTATTTTGAGGAGCTTGCTACAGCGCTATGTTTTCAAGCACCTGCATACGCCTCTTGATCCTTCCTCCTGAAAATAAAAATTAAATGTTACCATTTGGAAAAGGGGTCTGCATAAGTGACACTAGTACAACTTCCAGTGATTTTTATATATACTGAAAGCCCATCTCTTGACCTATGCCCATGGACTAAATGCCTTTTGTCACCAAAGGTCTTATGAATGTAGACGCACCACTCTGAACACAGATTACCCCACCTCCAGCTTTTCTGTTCTTCTAGCTCTAGAGGGGCTAGCACACAACCTCATACTCAAGTTTTGAAGCATGATATCTTTATATGCGGCATTTGCCCAACAGCATTTTGCCGCCACCTTTCTTTAACTTGGCAGACTCTTACAGTTAATGGTGGACTCGGGCTGGTCACAGCCAAGGATGGGAGAATTTCTACCAGGCCTGCATTTTATTTGTAGCTGTCGTATCTCCAACTGTTCGCTATCATCCAGTGAGAAAAAACTGAAAAACTGCCTGGTTACGTGAGCTCGTATCAAACGCTCTGCATAAAGTTCATAAAGCAAAAAGGGAAAGCAGATTCGAGTGGCGCTCATATAAGGGGATCGAGGCATTCGCATCTCCGTGCCCACAAAAAGTTCTTTACGAGATAAACATAGGGCGCAGGTCACTATGACCTCCCGTATAAACAATCTGGGCTTCTGTGGACTGTACAGACGATGAATCGGCGTCAGGCCAATCCCTGTTGACTCGGATGATGATGTCCAGCACCGCCTCAGACAGGGATGTGATGCTTGACGGGGTCACCTGGAGTGACAGCACCTCGGATATCATTCGCCTGACCTAGAAGCTGGATGGATATTTCCATGTTTTTGCCGTAAGGTAAGCCAGGCTCTGGGCTTATAGACACGATTCGCAAATGTATTGATCGCTTCCCGGTTGCTTACAGTCGGAACAAAGCAAAGTCCGTGTCGGGTGCCTTCGTCCTTCTGCAGCTCAGGGTTTTCACTTAAAGTGAGGCTGGTCGCTAGTGCAAATACACAGCCGACGCCGCCCAGCATTTCTATAGATGGATGGATAGCTGAATGCAGAGGCCGCGCTGGGAGATGTTTTCTTCAAAGGTGACAGCTCCCCTCCCGCGCAGTGGGCACCGGGGCCTCAGGTGGTGGGCATTAGCTGGGTGAGAGCCGAGGTGTCCGTCACACCTCATTAAACCGGTGAGACAGGGTTGTGATCTAGGAATGCCTTGTGTGGCCTGGTATGTGCGAGCAGGCTGCCTCCGAGGGTTGATAGTGAGCACAGAATGCATGCATTCCTCGCTATTATCTGCCGCGCTGCTCCCTGCGGCGGTGTCCCAAGGCATTCCCACGCAGGAGCCGAGGGGTGCAACCTTCACAGAGAGCGGGAACATGTGCTTTGAATAATACTAGGCAAAAGCAGAGTACCTGCCACTTTAAACCAGACTTGGCCATCGAGCAGCGAAACCCTCTCAAATGTTGTGAGCGCCCACTGGTATGTTTCTCTCTTTATTGATGCCGTTTCATATGTTTGTTATATGTTTGTCTCCTCCCCTCCAATGTAGCATCGCTGTCTTTCTCATTGCACTCCAGCCAATGGTGGCTCCCCACTTTCTGAATTTCAATCAGCTGCACCAAGAACCCTACCGAACCAGAGCGTTTTGGCTAGGCCTGGGCAGAGTATGCAGAGCTCTGCTACGCGGAACTCCGCGAAGTGACCCAAAAACTCCGCCACGCTATGCGGAGTTCCACAAGTGGGGGAGTGTGTTAGGTCGTGCTGTTCACATTGATTTTTAGCGTCTGGTGTTTGTCCTGCGCTGGAAAAGCTGTGCGAACGGCACCATGCGCAAGAGGGCACTGTTTCTTTCTGCCGCTCCAGTAGATGTTCTACTCGAGCGTCAGCTTCCTCTACGTGAACGGATGGTTTCTCGATGGGAGCGGTAGTGACCGCCCGTGTTGAGAAATCGTGATGGGAGGTGCTCTAGCGTTGGATTTTCTTCGCTCGCGCCCGCCAACTTCATGGCGAGCATGGGCGGGAAAAAAACATAGCTCCGCATTATTTGGAACTCTGCGTGCTCCCCGGAGTGTGGAAAACTCCGCGAACGGAGTAGAGTTCACCACCCAGGCCTACTCTTGCCCCCCTCCAATTGTGTAGCAAGCAAGTCCAGGGCCCAGGTGTAAGGAAAATTACCCCTTTGACTACAGCTGTGGTAGTAAAATACAGCAATTATCAGT
Organism: Calotriton arnoldi; assembly: GCA_963921515.1. Taxonomy (NCBI): domain Eukaryota; kingdom Metazoa; phylum Chordata; class Amphibia; order Caudata; family Salamandridae; genus Calotriton; species Calotriton arnoldi. The sequence continues at coordinate 107,046 of CAWUFW010019255.1, read as the reverse complement.
GATTAAAGAGCCACACTGCCATTGCCTCTGTTCTCCTTCGTCTCAAAGTCTTGGAATACTCGAAGTTCCAACGTGCAGCTGAATCATTAAAATCCTCCACCAAAGGCAGAGCTCCTGCCAGGGTCCAGCTACTAAAGATTAGCTAGATCTGATCTGCTCTCTATGCATGTAAAGCATTAATCAGTGCACTTAATACCCACATCAGTACACTCACAAGCTTTTTAGTTGGCTACACCTTTTCCCAAATTACTAAAATTATGGACTCTGCCATCTGTGCACTTCTTCTACATCCCCCAAGCTGACACCGACCTTCTGCCTATAGAAACCAGGTTGATTTGCTCTCTGCCAAAAAGAGGGCTCTCTTAAAAAATATTCACCCAGCACTTTTCACAGTGCCTCTCCAACCTGTTTATCCCAAACCCATATGCTGCTGTATGGAACCCACTGTCTGCTATTCAGAGTCTTTGGCCCCTTCAACCCACCCTGCTCCACATACTGATTCTGGTCCTTAAGCATGCGTAGATCCCATCCAAAGGAGCACCCTCAGCCCCCGTCTGAGAGCGATCAACACCTTCCACTTGTTCAAGGCCATTCCCCACCAAAGTGCACCTCCTCCAACTATAGCAACCTTTACTACGTGTGCACTCACACCTTCCAAAAACTCCTTGAGTTATTCTGTGGATCGTAGTGTTGTGCGTACTATCTTGTTCATCGGTTAAACTCCTTGTTAATAAGAGTACAAAACTTTTAAGAACTGTTTTGGAAATGTGGTTGTCAAACACTGTTGGAGGGGCACTTGGCAGATGTGGTTACTGGGCCCCAGGTTGGGGTAGTTTGCCACTGGTGTCCTAGAGTCTGTCCTACTGTACCTCTGTACACTGGGCCAAGTATAACACTTTGAGCACTTGGCTCGCAGGGCAGTGCATAGTCATTGGCTTCGCAGGGAGGTAACATGGGGTAGGAGTAAGAACTCATCAGTCAACCAACAGACAAAGCAAAGTAATGCCCTGACCAGTGCTAGTCTTTTATTTAATAGGAAGTGCTTTAATCGGACCACTTTACTAAATAATACACATTCCAGAAGTTGCTCAGCAACAGAGTTGTATACACCCTGCGGGAGCTAATAAAATGCAAATCTCAGTATGTTGCCCTCTTCCGTCCCCTTCTCTCTATTGTGTGACTCCGGCAATGGTATGGGTACAGGCCTAGGCTGGGCACAGATGCACATCACTAGTGACTACACCAAATACTGGCCATTAGGTCAGTTCAGTTACCTTTTGCTGAACAAGTCCTTGCTGGCAGAGGTTAGCAGCAGTAGTTTCCCTCTGCTGGCATTCAGGGACAGTCTCCGTTTGTGCAGACATTGTACCACATTACTTACGTTTTTTTTGTTTAATTATTATTATGAATTTATTGACTTCATACACATCCTATGACAGCCAAACAGTAAGCGTTGTCGTGCGTTGTGCACTATGCATCCAATACGCGTTTACATGCATACAATATATCCAGCAAGTATGAAGGCATCACAGCGATCCGTCTCAGTGTCAGGATGAATACAATAGGTGTAGATACATCTATGTCTATGTCCTGTTTCTTGTAGACCGCATATATCACCCAGAGGTCTCATAGCGCTTTGCCGAGACTCGGGCACAGACAGAAAAGATGGCTTGGAACAAAAGAGGTTTAGGTTAGCCAGGTCTTAAGAGATTTACGAAACTTTGTGTGCTCGATCTCAGTTCGTAGGTGTATAGGCAGAGAGTTCCAGAGGATGGGGGCCAATTTTGAAAAGGATTTACTACCATGCTTAACTGTTCGAACCTTCGGAACTATAAGTAGGTGTTTGTTTGCAGAGCGAAGTGTCCAAGAAGGCTGGTACTTCTGTGAAAGGCAGCGAGTCTTCTAAGACCCTCAATGCTGCCCGGTGCAGGGTTCCACCTCTAATTCACTTTGGGTTCGCTATCAAAATAATGAGGCAAGCGCTGGAAACTGGAAGACCAGAAAAAGGTTTATTTCTCATGAGGAGATCACGTCAACTGCAGACACCGGGATGTCTGAGGGAGGTGTTCTGCTGATAACTCCTTTGGCTCTTCCTTTTATACAGGTTTGACACAATGCATTGGTTTCATCAACATGGTTACACAAGCTTGGGGTCCCCGCCCCGGGCAGGTTGTCACACAAGCCCAACAGTAATTCTCTTCCCACCCAGGTCAAACAGACAATCTTATCTTGCAGCTGGACCTTGCTTCAGGGTCTAAAACATGTGAGACCGGCCAGATCTAAGAGTCCGTTCTGTTGATAAAAACAGGTCCCATTGTTGGTAACAACAAGTCTTGCTGTTTGCAGTGCAATAAATCATGTTGCAAGAGTCTTTTTGGTGTTTGGAACCTGTTTGTGTAACTAGGTGCAGTGAGGGGTAGAGTGTCCAAAGGTTTGCCTGAAAACAGAGATGAGAGGAAAAACGAGTTTGTGGCAGCAAGTGGCGCTGAGGTTTGTTGCGGCAAATAGAGTTTATAGCCCCCAGCACACGTACCAGGTCGGTCAGAGGGTCAGAGGGATGCTAGTAAGGGCAGGGTGAAACAAAGGTGACCAACAGAGTACAAAATGGCTGTGATAGATTAAAATGACTACAACTTATGTGCACATAGAATTCCACCAGACAAGATGGCGCAGGTAATGTTCACGATTGTCGTTTTGCTTTTAACACTTCTGTAGTTTTGTTGCCAAATACTGAGGGCCCTGTCCATTTAGAGTTTTATGGACTAGACAGCAGATTTTGAAGTCTATTCGCTTCTTAATAGGCAGCCAATGGAGCGACCTCAGATTAGGGGCAGAGGGAGATCGGGCTGAAAGATTTATTGTTTAACTTTGTTTTATTGATTTTGTGGCATAGAGCAGATACGTTACAATTTCATGCACATCCATATAGATAAGTTGAGAGTAAAACCCGAACTCCAACCCACCCCCATTATAACGGCGCAGTGTAACAAGAGTTCGTCGGGGCCACGAGTGTCCATGGGTGTAGGTGCGGCCAAGGCTCCCGCTATGTAATCACCTATCCACTCCCAAAATGCCAAGAAAGAACAAAAAGAATAATTCCTCCCCCCTGAACCCCCCCCCCCCCCCAATAACCGGTGTGCCATATCCTTGTCGTCTTGGGCCATCGTGTGTGGGGACTGCTCGATGCCTAGGTTTCAGGGGCGTCTTCTGGGGTCGATGTGTCAGTAAGCCGCAAAAGGCGAAGGTACTTCGGGCATGTAACTTCGTTGAATTCCATCGCTAGGAGTGAGAGAATGGGTTGCCAGATCGTGTGGAAGGATGCCGTCGACTGCGTAAGAGTGGCTTGTATGCGCTCCATACCCACCGTATACCACAATCTATGTAACCAGCCCGTGTGTGTAGGGCGAGTTTGTGTTCCCCAAAGCGAAATGATGTTGAACAGCCGCTCCCACGGCCAGTCCCATCTGCCTCCCCCTGATTGACTTCAATGGGAAGGTGAGTGCGTTGGGCAACCCTAGGAGTATGTAAGCAGGGAAGCGTGGAATTTCCGTGTCAAACTGTTTGTCTATGTCGTTGAGGACTGCTGTCCAGTATCCTGTCACCTCCCTGCACTCCCATAGTAGGTGGGTCAATGTGCCCTCCCCGTCACATCCCCTCCAGCAAGTGGGACTGCGGTTGGGATTGCCTCTATTTAACCTGACCGGTGTCAAATACCAGTATGTCGCAACTTTAACCGCTGTTTCCCTGCTGGCAGTGTTCCTGGCCGTGTGGTTGGCCCTGTAATATATAGCTTGCCATTCCTTTCCGGAGAGGCTTCTCCCCAGTTCTTTTTTTTTTTTCCCAGCGTTTCTGACCGGCCGAGGGACGCGGAGGGGGTGGGGGACAGAGCATCTTGTATAGTTCCGTAATCAGCTTACGGTCTGACTCTTTGGTAAGTAGCCATTTTTCGTAGGCTGTCAGTTTTCTACCAACTAGGGGGCATATCTCCGGCTGTGTCAACCAATGTCGAATTTGAAAGTATTGGAATCGCTGCGGGGTTTTGATGTCATAGTGCTGTGATAACTCGGGTGATAACTCTGAGAACTGGAGGAACCCCTCAAGGTCGAATAAATGGCCCGCAGACCTGCAGTCCGATTTCCGCCACTGCAGGAAGGCCCGCTCTTCTAGCCCCGGCATAAATTCAGGATTATCAAACAAAGGCGTGAGCGGCGAGGGGAAAGTGGTGAGCCCCCCTCTAACCGCCACCGCATCCCACACACTCATCACTGTGCGAGTAATAGGGGATTTTTTGAGGTAGGCCGGCCTGTCGGATCGCTTTAGGAAGGGAATCTTCCAAAGCGATGTCTGCGCCATCGCTCTGTCCTGAAAGAGCCATCTTTTTTCCGATTCGGATCGGCTCCATTCCACCAGGTATCTTAATTGCGCCGCCTGGTAGTAGCGCTGTAAGTTTGGAATCCCCAATCCTCCCTCGTCGGGTTGTCGGTGGGATAGGTCTCTTCGCATCCGTGGTCTCTTCCCGGCCCATACAAATTGTTGCACCGCCTCTTGCAGCTTACGTATAGTTCCCTGGGGCGGACTCACTGGGATGGTTTGAAAGATATAGAGGATTTTAGGTAGGATGGACATCTTTACCGCCGCAACGCGACCCAGTAGCGATAGGGGTTGTTTTGCCATTTCCTTAAGTCACCCTGCACTTGGGAGGTGAGCTTCGTGTAGTTCAGGGCTACGGTCTGATCAGTGGATGGGGTTAGGACTATCCCCAAGTGTGGGATCGTGGCATGAGATTGCAGGCTCCCGTAGTCAGAGGATGCATCGTGGAGCGTGTGTGCGTTGCGACCCAAAGGAAGGAGCATTGATTTTCCCCTGTTCATTTTGAAGCCGGACACCCTCCCAAAAGTCTCCAGTTCCTCTAGGAAGGCGGGCACTGATTGTTTAGGCTTATCCAGCGCAGCCAAGATGTCGTCGGCGTACAGGCTAATTGTATGTTGTTCCCCTCCAAAGGTGATGCCGGTTATGTCGGGGTTGTCGCGAATCCTCTGCGCCAGAGGTTCTACGTAAAGCGCAAAGAGGAGGGGCGATAATGGGCAACCCTGCCTCGTGCCTCGCCTAATGTCGATTGGCCGTGAGCCGATGCCGTTAACTCGTATCGTTGCTTTTGGTTTATCATAGCAACTGGCGACCCATGCCCTAAAGCGATCCCCGATTCCAAAGTGTGCCATCGTTTTATCTAAAAAAAAAACCCAGTCCACCCTGTCAAACGCCTTTTCAGCGTCTATCGACAGTAGCATGGCGTCTGACCCCGTGTAGTGGGCTTTGTCTATTAAGTGCATGAGGCGTTTAGTGTTATCACTGCATTGTCTGCCAGGGATGAAGCCCGATTGATCCGGCTCAATGATGCCAGGTAGCCGTGGTCCAAGTCTAGCCGCGAGAACCCCTGTGAAAAGTTTAAGGTCTATGTTAAGTAGTGAGATTGGCCTGTAAGCGGCGCATTGGGTGGTGTCTTTACCTGGCTTAGGTAGGACGATGATATCGGCCTCTAACATATCAGAAGGTATCGAGCCGGGCCCCTGAAATGAATTAAAAAGTCTAGTTAGAAGCGGGGCTAATAATGGGCAGAAAGTTTTATAAAAACCGGCTGAGAAGCCATCTGGCCCAGGCGACTTCAAGGGTTTGAGGCGGGAGATCGCGCCGACCACCTCCTCTATCCTGATAGGCGCATATAGCGAAGCGGCACCATCTGCATTGAGAGGTGTCGTCGCTGCTCTACTTAGGTAAGCCTCCCCATCTGCGTCAATAGACCGATCTTCGCTGTAAAGCAATGCATAGAATTCTCTAAAGGCCTCAGCTATCTGGTCGTCATTGCCCAGTTTCTCACCCCGAACGTTGTAAAGTGTTGTAATTTTAGACCGCTGAGCTCTAGCTCTGAGCGTACTTGCGAGGAGACGTCCCGTTTTATCGCCTCCTACATAATGTGTGTCGGAGCCTCAGGGCTGCGTACTCGGCACGCTCGAGGTCCAGACCGGCCAGTTGCGCCTTAGCAGCTTTCAACTGCCTCCAAATCCTGGGGGCTCCCGAGCGGCTGTGCACCCTCTCCAGTTCGACCACCTGAGCCGTTAAGGATTCCCGCTTTTCTTTTCGCTCTTTGGCTTCCGCCGCCGAGATAGCTATCAGCTCCCCTCGTGTTACTGCCTTAAGTGCTCCCCAAACCGCCATCAGGGGTGTACCCGGTTTATCGTTGAGTGCGAGATAATCAGTGATGCGTTTGTGCAGTTGTTGGGTTACCCCCTTCTTTTGTAGTAGGGCCTCCCTCAGTCGCCACCTTCCCCCCATTGTCTTAGTCCGGGGGACCGCTATAGACACTACCACTGCGTCTGATATGGCAGCTGGAATAATGTCCACTTCGTCTACCAGTGTGTTGAGCTCCGAGGATCCTATAAAGTGGTCTAGTCTGGCATAAGTGTGGTGGACGTGTGAGTAGAATGTGTAGTGTTTGCTCTGAGGGTGCGCCTCCCGCCATAAATCCAACAATCCCCTTTGAGTCATCCAGTCCTTCCCCTCTGGTGAGATCGCTCCCGATGAGCCTAAGCGGTGACCTGATCTATCTGCCTCCCGATCCATGACCAAATTGATGTCGCCTCCCACTAGTGTGTGTCGGTCCTGAGGGCTTAGAATCTCGGAGAGGGCGCCCTTGAGAAAAGGTTCTTGGCCCGAGTTGGGAACATATAGGGACCCTACGATCAGGGACATACCGCCCACCCGTATATTGTATGCTAGCAGCCTACCCTTGATTTCTGCTACTGTCTCCCACCTGGCCGTGAAAGTGCCTAGCAAATAATATAGTGACCCCCGCTTGCTTATCAGGGGTAGAGGAGTAGAACTGCTGGGGGAATGCCCGGGACCTCATCCGATGCCAGTCTTTGGACAGTAGATGTGTTTCCTGTACGAGACAGATTGAGGCGCCGGAGTTCTCTAAGTACGATAGAATGGCGCGTCTTTTAATGGGGTTATTGAGCCCCCGCACATTTAGGGTAATAACTTTCAGAGTGGCCCCCGTCATTCTGTCTGCATGTCAGGGGATATTGTTGTCAGAGGGGGACTACCCCTACATGGCGTCTCACTGAGACCCTCCCCCTTTATGGCACACCGGTTCCCTCCCCCCACCCGCTGCTCCCGGATCCCCCACAGCCTCCCCCCCCCCCCAACCCCAACCACCCACCCCAAACCAAAACGCTTTTACCATTCTACTAACCAGCGCCCCTCCTCCCCCCGCCCTACCCCAACTGAACCTCCCCAACAAGTTACCATAGTCCAAAGCCTGCCCTCCCGTAGTGCAGGCCTGTGGTGAAGTTACCTGTGTGAGCGTGCAAATCCAGCAACCCCGGCCCCCCGCCTCCCTCCCTCCCCCCCCCCCCCCCCGCAGCCAGCTATGAATCAGTGCAAATGTGTCCCCAACTGTAGAACAATTCAGGCAAGAGGCGAGGTGTCTCTAGTCACAGCGTCGAGGGGCGAAGCACGTTCCTGTGACATAGCTATGTGGTCCGGTTTCAACTCTGCTACGGGCGAATGTCGTCTGCCCACACGTTGCCATCCTCCTCCCGGTAATTTTTGAGAGCGATCCGGGGAGGTGTCCGGTTCCCGGTGTTCGAGACCCAGCAGGACGCAGGTCACTTGGAGGGATCTTGTTTGGCGCAGCGCCCCATTCCATTTGAAAATCAGGCGGAAGGGATGACCCCAGGAATAGGGTATCCCCTTGTCTCTCAGGAACGAAGTGACTTCCCTGAACGCTTTCCTTTTTTGAAGAGTGATGGAGGACAGATCCTGGAATAGTGCCACTGAATGTCCTTGATGTTGGAGAGGTTGTTTCAATCTTGCTTCCCGTAGGATCCGCTCCTTCAGTGGAAAGTCTGGCAGGAAGGCCAAGATGTCCGGGGGGGAGCAGGCGTGTCGCGCCAGACCCACTCTGTGTGCTCGATCGATGCGGATCGCGAAGTCTGAGCTCTCGCCGAGTATCTCCCGAAAGAGGCCCTGCAGGTATTGGGCTACATCAGCTCCCTCTGCTTTCAATGGGACACCTCGGACCCGAATGTTGTTGCGTCTCGACCTGTTCTCTAGGTTTTCTGCATGCGCTTGCAGGTCCACCTGCTGATCTTTAAGGCGGATGAGGTCCTGTTGGAGGTGTACAATTTCTTCGCTCCTCGTGTGATCATTGTCTTCAACGGCAGCCACCCGCTCCCCCAGTCCATCTACTTCGCGACGTATGTCCCTCACCTCCCCTGCCACCTCCTGTTTAAGCGTGTGAAAGTCCTCGCGTAGGGAGTTGAAAAGTGTCTCCAGGAACGCTCGGGTGATCGGCTTTTCCCCATCCCCGTGGTCCGCCTGCTGCTTCGGGGCGGAGGGGGGCGAGGGGGGTCCCTTGTCGCCCTTGCTGGGGCCTTTGAGAAGCATGTCCGGCAGCGTGCGCTCCCCCTTCTTTCTTGTTGTGGACATGATAGGGTGCCCCGGCCTGGGTCTCTGTTCCTGCTGGTCGTCGGCACCTCGAGAGGACAAAGACCGTGGGCCCTGGTCTATTGCAGATGGTGTGCTCGCTTCCCTCCGAGTTTGTGTAGTGACTCCGTGCCACGATCCGTGTCGGGCATGCGCTCGCTCCTTGAGGAGGGGGCTCGTAGAGATCCCGGGGCTCACCACGCTTCGACCTGTTGGGCGGCAGGTAGGTGCAGCTCCGTGGCAGGTGCACGCTCAAGCTGCCTGGGTGTGGCCTTCTCGATTGGTTAGGGCCCGGCCGTTCCAGAGGATTCCCTTGAGGTAGGTGCTGCTGAATGGTTACTGTTGGGCTGGGTATTGGCAGTGTCAGTGTCTTTTGTCGTTGCACCTCCCCTACCACTCTTGACTCTTGTGGTGTCCGCTTTAGCGGAGGAGGCCCTGCACCCGCTGCACTCCGGCGAACCTTGCTATCGTAGGCCTAGTCCTCTGCCGATGCACCGTCAGTGCGCTTTGCAGCCCTGATGTGGCCCCCTCGCAAGAGCCGCTGACTCACGCTTCACGGGGGGACTCTAGCTCTTCCGTTGCCTGGGCGTGACCTCGGGAGCCCCCCAACTCCCTCCCCACGGCGGCCCGGGGGCCACCCCAGGCGTCCCCTGTCTTATGTCTCTTGGGGTGGGCCCGTGGCGAGACTCCTATCCACCGGTGTCGTTGGCGCCGAGCCCTCGCCGTTACCCGCGGGGGCCCACCCACCGTTCTCCCAGCTGGTTCACCAGTACCTTGTAGCGCGGCTCCGGGTCTCCCGCACCGCTGGGCCCTCCGATTCTATGGCTCCGCCGATGCTGTGCTGGGCGTCCCCCCCCCCCCTGCGCTGGCTCTGTCCGCCCCTTCGTCCTGGCGCTGCGCCGTCTGGGGGGGGTGTCCTCAGGTGTGATTGTGCTCACCCGGCTCCCTTGTGCGTTCCGTGGGTTCACTGAAGCTGCGGTGCAGGCCCTCCCTGGTGCTCGACCCGGCCCTCTTCCACCGAGCCGGGTCTGGATTTCGGCGTTTTATGAGAGCCTCGCTGGGGGGGGGGGGGCTGCCGCACTCGGGGCCTCTCTGTGATGCCAGCGATGCCACGCCCGTGGTCCGGTGCGGAGGAGTCCCGCCTCACTCCCGGGGGGAGCGACGTCCGCTCGCGCACACCTAGGCCTAACAGCCTCGGCCTCAATTTTCGTGCCGCCGCCCGGGAGCACCTGGCGGTCCTCCGATGTGTGAGGTGCGCCCTCCAGGGGATTCGCCGGTACGCCTCCTCCTCGCCGCCGCGACCCCCTCACCACACTCAGGGCGGAGGGCGGCAGGCTGCCGTAGAGGCGCTAGTGTCGCTGCAGGTCGGGGAACGAGCGAGGCCGTGCTAGAGACCGCTCAGTATGGCCGCCATTTCGCGAACCAGGTCCCCGGATTGAGTCGGTGTCTGCCAGCGATGTGGGGCCGCCGACGTCACTCCCAGAGAGAGCTCCGTGCCACCAGATGCTCTGCGGTCAATTATGTGCGGCTGTTGGGGACTTTACTGCACAAATTGGCCAGGAGAAGGGGTCCGGAACGAGGAGCCTCGAGGTCCCGTGTCTGCCTAGGTTGCCATCTTGGCCACGCCCCCCGGGCTGGAAGATTTAAAACCAGTCTGGCTGCTGTGTTTTGCAGAACCTGGAGCTTATGAAGGAGATCAATGTTTATGGAAGCCATCAAGGCATTCCCATAATCCAGGCGGCTGACAATCAGACCCTGGACCAGTGGCAGACGGGATGGCAAAGGGACCCATTTAAAGATTTTACGAAGGGCGTGCGTTATCCCGTAGCAAGTACGTATTGTATGGTTGACATGATCCCGCATAGAGAGTTGGTTGTCAATCATTATGCCGAGATTACGGACTGTTTCTTTCGGGATGGGACAGGTACCTAAGGTAGAAGGCCACCAGTCATTTGTCCATAGCGTCTGTGCATTACCAAAAAGAACAATTTCTGTTTTATTAGCGTTTAGCTGGAGGTTGTTTGTTGACATCCAGTTGTTTATGTCCAGCATACATTGTCCAAATCTGTGTTTGGTACTTGCAACGTCCGGGCCAAGAGTGATTAATAACTGTGTATCATCGGCATACGACAGTGTGTCGAAGCCGTGATCCTTGATGATTTTAGCGAAGGGAGATACGTATAAATTAAAGAGCGTAGGGCTCAGGATAGATCCCTGTGGGACGCCTTTATTTATAGGTTGGCTCTTAGAGGTGAAGGCGCCAATTTGGACTCGAGAGGTGCGGTCACTCAGATAACTCCTAAACCAGGCTAATGCGGGGCCCTCGACACCAGCTTCTCTCAGGCGATCCCGAAGAATGGAATGGGAAATGGTGTTGAAGGCGGCCGACAGATCTAACAGGACTAAGATGGCCGACCTCCGATTGTCCAAAGAGAGTCTAATGCTATCCACCACTTCAAGTAGAGCTGTTTCAGTGCTATGACTTCAGGGCATCTACTTACAGTAACCTGGTCAGACAACAAGTATTGCCGTGCAGTGTGCACTTTGCAACCAATGTACATGTAGTAACATTTAATACGGTCATCGCTTACAAATACATTGTGCCGGACCGCCCCACTGGTGGGAGAAATACATTGGGTGCAGAAGCTCAGTAACCACAAAATACAATACATAACAAACAGTCAGCATTGGCTAGCATACCAATATAGGCGCACAGATTGAACCTGGCAACAGCAATCTAAAGCACACCCCTTGCCCATATGAGGGGGCTGATCATCCCAAAGGTATAGCCCTTTCGGTAATCCCAAGGACCAGTACTCTATAGCTCAGTGTAATTAAATTATTTCAACCCACCATCCTTTGGCGCAGCAGGTGCCTGACAATGCTAATATTCCTCAAATGGGGCCCATATGTCTTTCGGTCGTGATTGTACCGGCATGAGTTCCCAGTAAGCCGCAATCTGTTCCTGGCAATAGGCAGCATCTTTAAGCCAGTCCGCCACCCGGGGCAAAGAGCGGCGCCCCGCCACATGGCCACCCTACGTTTAGCTAGCAGCAACAGAAGCGCTGCCAATTTGCGCCTGTCCAGAGGCATGGCTTGCACAAATCCCAGTAGTGCTACTGGGGGAGAACACTTGAGTGGGAGCCCTAGTATGTCACCCAGTCTAGCAAAGAACTCCTCCCAGTATGTGGAGATATCCAGGCATGTCCAGGAGAGGTGGAGAAAGTCGGCGTCAGGGGTGGAGCACCTGCCAAATCTAGTCTCCTCCCAATCCCATTTTGTGCAACCCTGCCGGAGTGCGATGCATACGGTGCAAAAATTTGAAGTGTATGTGTTGAAGACGGTAGTTTGGGGATAATGCACATGACTGAGCAGCAGTACTGCCATTGAGCATCTGTTAATGGGGGCTTGATGTCTTCGTCCCATGCTGCCTTACTGTTAGGTATGTGCACTGGCGTGGTACGTTGCATATTAGCATAGTCTTGTGATAAGTCTACGGGGCGAGGGGGATGTGAAGAACATCTCCAGTACATTAAATGTTGGAGGCCATCAGGGAACCCATACCATAATGTATGAATCGCTGTGCGCACTTGGAAATATGTATAGGTGTCAAGGAAAGTAGCGGTGCTGGCCTGGAGGGAAGGGAATAGTGCACCCCTGTACGTAAGCCCAAGTTTGCGCAATCTAACACAAGTACCAGGATCAGATGTAATTGGCAGTGAGGGGTGTGCAATGATGGGCAAAAAGATGGTCCAGTCTAGCTCTGCGACGTAGCACATCCCATACCGTGCACGCCACTGTGTCCACGCAATCCTGTGGGCGCACCAGAGTTTTAAACCTGGCCATCTGCAATAGGCAGAGCGCTGCCCAATCGCCCTCGGGGCCTTATGTGCCATGAACGGGGTAGGAAATAGCCACTGGTGCGCAAATTAGGCCTGGGTGCTGTAATAGTAGAGATCTAAGTCCAGTGCTCTGAGAGCACCCTGCTCAAAGGGAAGCGTCAACATCTCCTGGGCAGTACGTGGCTGCGATCCCACCCGCTCGAGTGAAATGAACTGGGAGCGGAGTTGCCTGCGGAAGCCAAAGGATAAGGGGAGCAACAGATTTAGGAACAGGTATAAGAACTTCAGTAGGATAATAATTTTGGCAATGGCCAACCGTCCTTCAAGGGACAATGGGAGCCTGCCACGTTACTTACTTAGTGATCCTAGTGAATCTCAACTGTGGGCCGCACAATCGGTGTCTCCACACCCTTGATCTTCGTGCCAGGCCAGGAAACTACAGACAGTGGTATAGCCTACTTCAGAATCACAAGCATTAAACAAATGCTTGGTGGGCTTGTCAGCCATCGCTGCCTTTTGGTCAACACTGGCAGGTGGTCACCTTTGGGAGTTGTGGCTCCTTGGGGCCGGTGCAGGTGAACACTCGTCTTTGGCAGTTGTGGCCCTGGAGACTTTAGCAGCAGCTCCTTTTTGGTGGGCTATTTGGGTGGCAATGGCAAAACTAGTCCCTGAGGGTTGACGGGAGCACCAGGCTAGCCACATGGTTACAACTTCGTGACAACTTCTTTATTCAGCTCTTGGTGGGAGCCGCGACAAATAGACCTGAGGACCCTGAAGGCTTTGGGTCAGGACCACCTTCGCTCCCTCTCAGCAACTGGCTACTTCCGGGTGCCTCGCGCCCCAAGAACAAGCTGGGCTTCTCCTGGACAGTCTTTCCACCTGTAAGAGCCAAGCACTCCCCTTCTCTGGGAGAGCAGACGGATCCTATGCTTCTCCACCAAGTTGCTGGTTTCAGGTGCTGCTTCCTCACCTCTGGGAGGCTGGCCGTCCTGCAAACACCAGCCATTGTCACCCAAGTCCTAAGGGCCAGACCTAATGAATCAGTTAAATTGTTCAAATACTTAGAAACCGTCGGCACCAAACGCCACAACTGCTAATGTATAATGTTTAGCTTTCTTTATGGGACAAATTATACTTTTTGAAAATCTTCTTCGAACGACATCTGTTCTTGCCCTATAATTTTACTTGATTGATGTACAGAACCGAAGATCGGGACACTGGAAGGGCAGGATGGCTTCCGCCTGTAGGAATGGTTGTTGGCAATAACAACAAGGTATGAAGCCTGATATTGGTCTGCCTGTCAACCCCTTGTCAATCTCACCACAATGTAAGGTCTGATGTCATATGGCAGTACTGGATGGATGCCTTACTGAGTCACACAGGACCAGAATTGGTAAACATAGTTCATAGGTACGGCTCTGCTTTACGACCACAACGAAGTCTTATCCAGCCAAGATTAAACTTTCACTTGGACCCCATCAAGGCAATTTATGATGGAGAGGTTTAGAAATTCGAGTACAGCTGCTTTTTTTAGGGATAGCCTTTGTTAAAAATAGGTTTCCAGAGAAATCACCGGTGTCTCTATCTGCATGTAGTTCTTTGATAGGCATTTTAAGTGTCCGGTTGTAAGTGTAAGAAAACCAAATCTGCTTTCCACTTCACAATGTCAAAAATGTTTATTTTTTTCTTAAGGTGTGTGTTTGTGAGTGTGTTCTGCTTTTTTTCACAAAATACACACGACTGTACTTCTGAACTGACTTGTAGTTGTTGCAAGGCTATTTCTTCAGTTGATATGTACACACTTTGGTGCATTGCGTGAAAATCTGCTCAGGTTTGTACGCCGACTGGACAACATTTGATGGTCTGTGCATGCTGGTGCGAGCACCTTGGTGCTATTGTAATGTGTGACCTCAGAACCAGACATCATGCTTTTAAGGATAACTTGCTGATTTAATCGCTCAGCGCTGAAACCTGCAGTAATGCATGGCTCACAAGGTCAAATCTCAGCAAAGTCGACTAAGCATTCCGGCCTTCCGAGATCAGTAAACTGAGTATATCATTAAATTGGTTAATTATGTACCTTTTTGTTTGTCCCCTCTGGAGGCTCCTGTTCGCTCCCAGTAAACAAACTCATACAGACATGCCCTCATGTGCATCCTGTAAAAAAATAAACTCTCATCATAGAGATGAAGAAACTGCTATTCCAAATGCCACCAACAGGAAAGCAAGGGTAATCATTTGTGTCCTTAAAATAATTAAAACCTTCCTCCAGGTGCTTTAGGAAAATGCACATTTCCGTAATGATGCCTTTTGTCCCTTAAGCCCTGATATATTTGTTTTTAGGTCTCGCCTAAACAGTACCGTCAACAGTACTTCGTCTACTGTGAATTTTTGTGTTACATGGCTTTGGAATCTATTTTATTTAGATGTTATGTATCATGATTTAAGTCTTGTGGCATTGAAACAGATATGCCCGCTAATATGTTTGTGATATGCCTCACAATTTGTTTGTGATTTTTATCACTATACTTCACGTATTTCACTACCTCACTTGAATCATTTTCCTTCCCTTTTCACTTATTTATTTGGGCACTTCAACAATGATTGTTCAAATGTTTATCAAATGTTTATTGCTCTTAAATGTGGTTCTTACAAATTGTAAGTCGTGTTCAGTGTGTTTAAATAACATTGTAGCATTCATTTTTTTTCTTGATTTTTTTTTATTTTGAATATTCTTGTATGTTTTCCATTTGACACATTTTTTGATGTCATAATACTGGGACCACCGTACTTTATACAATTTCATTATCGGCAGCAAAGTAAGGTGAGGGAAACCCCCTTGTTGCGGGTAAAGGTAACAACAACTCAAATAAGTACAAGAATGCTGATTAAGCTTCCTTAAAAATACTTTTAATCACGATTGGCATCAAAGACGGTGTGCCTAAGCTACAATGTACTTCCCACATTCCACATTCCAAATTCCATTACATGAAAGATTCCTTAAAGAAATAAATAATAACATTAACACACTACACCATCCCTCATTTCCCAAAACAAGCAACAAACAAAAAAAACTAAACAGAAAACCACAACATCAATAAGTTACATAATCTTTGAATCTTGCATGGTGTGCTACCATAAATGATGATGACTATAATTGCTATTTAGCTACCCTTCTAGCATCTTTCCCCCTCACTGCACCACACTAGCACCAACAGGGCAAATAGCCTCTGTGGTTGTTGACAGTTTTAGACTGTTTTTTTTCTGAAGACTGCTTAGAATTTAAGTTGATCCATGTCTGATGATGTGCTTCTTCCAGTTCTGGTATATTTGTAACCCACAAGAGTAGGCCTTGTCTGTTCTCTTTACCTTCTTATAACATTGGCCCTACTGGTCCCAGTGTGCTATGTGTTGTTGGAGTGTGTGGGCTTCTGAGTGGGGATAATGTGCTGCATGGCTAAACACTTATAAGGTCCCAAAGGCGAGACCTATTGGCTATGCCAATGCTTGTTTGGTTATGCGAGTGCCAACCTGCCCAGTTTGGGAGTTGAGAGAGTTGTGGATGTTTGGGGTATGATTGATGCCTCATACATTTGGATAACATAATTTGAATCAAGCAAACAAGTCTTGGCACATTTAGACTTTTTTTTTTTTTTAAAGAACATTGTTCATAGATGTACAATGCGGTTTTACCTGTCTTGGTTAGATACTGCCGGTGAAAGCATATTTTAAGCTATTTCTGAATTCGACAAAGGCTGTGGCTGGGAGCCGTAAAACAGGTTAAGAATTGCAGATTTTGCGGGTTGATTTAGCCATAATTCCTAGGAAAGTAAAAAAAAAAAAAAGCGAACTTGTTATGCAAAAAGGATAGTGAAGGTTATTCTGTTCAGAGGGGTTTGAGGTAGGACAGCTGTGGTGGGTGTGGCTTTATGAAAATCCGTGTTTCCAGATTAGTTTTGATGGCATCGGCATTTGAACCTGGAGTTTTAGCATTTCACTCATGGTTTCAGCACTTCATATTAGAAGCCCTAGATTACGCGGGCAATACCAGATAAAATCGTTTTTAGGTTGAATCTAGTGGTCAGATTCGTTAACGAGTCATTGCTAACTAGTTATTTAATGGTGACCCAAACCCATCTTCTGCATTTTTGTACAATTTTGGGGATTCATTTATACTTGTCCTGTGGTTTGTTTGGTCGTCAAGGCTGTGCACTAGTGTGTATCTTTCTTTGTGCCATTGCGTTAGAACTGTTACTTTAAACTATTTTTGGTGTGTACTAAATCCACAGAGCTAACCATTCTGTTTGTTAACTTTTGAAAGTGAGACTATATATTTTAACTCGAATGGTGGGTAGCGGTTTTTAAAAGTGTCACAAACTTTGGCAGTGTTGCGCCCTGCTTCGGTTCTAAGCTCTTCCTACGGTTTCTCCAGGGAGACACAAAGTGGATTTTCAGAGCCTGCCTCTCTGGCTTGATGTGCTTGGAGTGTTTGTTTTGATCAGGGCTCTTTAGTTTCCTCCCCGGCCCCCGCCGGTGTTTAACAGCAGAGTGGCGATGGACTCCTTGATGTGTCGCCCCTGGTCTATGGTTTGGAAGAGCAGAGGGTACATTTGGGGTCTTGGTTGAAGCCGCATGAATCTTGATTGATAGAGAGTGGCATCTCTTGTCAGTCGGAGCTGGGGCCCGAGTTAAGGCCCCGTTTCCATCAGGGAGGGTTGAAATGTAACCCTTGTTAGCAGTGATTACATTCCAGACAGCTAAACTGGAGATAATTGCATGCCATTACAGGGTTCCTTCAGTGTAAATAATAGGGCATTAGTCAATTGAATGGGATCAGTGTACTTTGACTTGAATTCAGGATGGCAGGAGGCGAACTGCCAGATCCTAACCTCTGAGAATCGGCCCTACCAAGCAACAGCATGACGTTATGCTGATGGTCTCCTACCTCTGGGGGTGCGAGACAGCAAAAAGTAGAATTTTTTGCTCTAAAAAATAATACTAGCCGCAGTTTCTGTTGGTGTTGTCTGGGACATGCACTTCAAAGTTTATGGCATGCTTTGTACTAAAGTGTTTTGGGATTTGAAGCGAGGTGGAGAAATTGTCTATTTTGTTTTCTTTAGGCTCACTTTGGGAAATGTAAAGATTTCCTAGTTTTATTGTGAGCAAACATAAACTTTGAAGTGTAGACACTGAAATCACACACATGCTCCAGCACGCCTTTGTTTAACGTAGGTGTGCGCTTTAATCTACCCTACTTCTGTACTTCTTCCTTCACCTACCACTCCTTCTGGAGGGTAAGCTCTGAAGCGCGGATTCTAAAAAACGTTAGGCACACATTCTAAAAATCTTTAGGCACACATTCTCTAAACATTTGACATAGCATACGTTGGTGATTGGGTTCTAGTCAGAAGCCCTGTATGCAGCAGCCAGGGTTCAGTTTTCAAGACCCAGCAGGTTAATTAAACTGTGTGCGAATGCAGTTAAAACTCCGGGTTCACGCATTTACAATAGATTTTTCAATGTGAACAGAGTTACATTCTTGTTTCCAGTTTTCATTAGTATTGATAAAAAAACAACCATTGATATTTCCGTTTTGCTTTCCTAAGTTTGAACATTTAGGCCACTGTAAGGCTGTCTGTTGTGAAGAGTTACTGACCATTTATTTTTTAAGATACATTTTTGGCCAAAGATGAAACCATTGTTTTGCATCGCATCGATATATACTAATTTTACTTGTGTTGTAAAACACTTTGATTTTCTCCTGTTCAGCCCATGGTTCTTGATTAGGCCTACTTCTGTAAAAGCAAACTATCTGCCTTCCACGTTTTAAATGTGGGATAATTTTAGCTGTTTGGTAACACAGAAGGTTAAAGTTTGGCAACATGTCATGTCAGAACTATCCGTCCTTGTTTTGGCTTTGCGCTGTTGGGAGTTTAATTGTGATGTGAGAGAGATCTGTTGAAAACGCTATAATATTAATTTAAAAAAATTGTTTTTAAGATATTTAAGGACTTTATTCTTTCCAATTTAATTCTTTTCGGAGCAACGGATCTGAAATTTGCTCCATTTTTATTTTTTCCTTCAAAGTGACCTTATGTGATCTCTGCATTCAGTAAAATTAAACTGTACACCGATGCATTGAATATCTGATAGAGGCTTCTAGCTGCAGATTCCTTACCTTTGAATTTCCAGGCGTCAGACTGGATCTGGAAACTTTTGCATGAGCAGTACCCCTGCGCGCCGTCTGGTGGCTCCGCTCGGTTCCGTGTAGTGTCGTTGGCACCGGATGTGGCATCGCGGTCCCCTATATAGGCACCACCCAGACGTGCAGTCGTCAGTTCTTTTCTTTCCGCACCAGTTAGCGCTGATCTGGAGAAGAGCTACCCCTCTGTCTCTTTTTGACTGACTTTTTTCGACGTTTTGTCGTTTTTTTTTTTTTTTTTTCCTTGTGTGTCGAGGGATGACCTCTAGAAAGGTAGGGTTTAAGTCGTGTGACACCTGTCACTGCGCCATGTCGGTTACCGACCCGCACCTTGTGTGCTTATGCTGTCTCGAGTGTGACCACGACTCGAATGCATGTTCGGGCTGCCGGGCCATGGCGCCGCAGACTTTGAGGGAGTGGTCCCTAAAGCAGCTTGCGGCCTGGCAGTCAACGCCATCTAGTGCGACTCCTAGAAGGTTTTGGTCCGGATCAAGGAAGAGAAGATCGCGGGACCGTTCCGGGAGCCCCAAGTCTCCTTTATCGTACTCTAGGTCCTCGGGACACTAGGAGAAGAAGCACAAGAAGAAGTCTAGACGGACTTTGACTTCATCTCGTCCGTTGAGGATTGACGAGACAAGTGAGGAACATAGACATTCCAGGCACGGTTCTGCGGAGCCATTGCCAGGTCCGACTCCGTGCCTCCCCCTGTTTCCGGGAACCAGAGCGACCCCCACTCAAATACGTTTTTCACGAGACCATGTGCCGAATATCTGAGCGGGCTGATCCCTTCGGTGCGCCTGCGAGCCGATGGCTCCGGTCTTGGCTCCGGAGGGGGTCTTTTGGATCCGATCCCGGATCCGAATCGGCTCCGGTCGTGCAAATGTGACCTTCCCTGGTCCCGAAGGCAATGCTGCTGGTGCTCATTGGCGACACCAGCCCTATTCTGATTCCCGACGAGTCGGAATTGTGTCAAACAACGCCAATTCAAGCGCCGACAGAGACCAGAGGCTCTAGGTCGTTGCGTTTTGAGGAGGCTACAGGCATGGGAGAAGAGTGGAAGAGGTCACTGGACCCTATTGAACACCAGTTAGACACTCCTGGTGAGGAATTGGACTGGTATGAAGAGCTTGAGGAAACCAGTGGACTGGCCACCTCTCCAAATGCTGGTATGCTCTCTCCACCTACTGTGGCTACGGATGAGGGAGTGTCTTATCCTATGGTGGTGAAGAGGGCAGCGGAGGTCCTTGACCTGGACTTGCCCTCGGTGCAGATCAAGACTAACCTCTTGACCAATGTGCTTCAGCCTGGGGCTTCCTCATCCGAACCCCTTTTGCTCTTCAATGAAGCACTGACAGATCTCCTTTTAGGCACTTGGTCCAAGCCTAGCACAGGGGCTCCTGTGAACAGGACAATAGCACGCCACCATCGCCCTTCCCTGGGTGATCTAAGTTTCCTCAGCCAACATCCTACCCCTAAGAGCTTGATAGTTCAAGCCTCAATATCCCACGGCATGTTCGCTTCCGCTCCCCCGGACAGGGAATCCAAGAGGCTGGACACACTTGGGAAGATGATGTTTCCTTCTGTCATCCTAGCATTGCGGTCGGTGAATACCACATGCCTTTTGGGCCATTTCTGGCATACTTTATGGGAAACGGTTGCGCAAGTGCTGCCACAGGTCCTGGAGGAGGCCCGGGCTGTGTTCTCCCAAGCAACGAGTGATGCAGCAAAGTTCATCATTAGGTGTGGTCTGGACACGACTGACTTGCTGGGCAGAGAGGTTTCGTTGATGGTGGACTTGTGACGCCACGCCTGGCTGAGAATATCTGGCTTTTCGAGGGGTGTCCAATCCAACCTCATGAACATGCCCTTCAATGGGACTCGTTTCTTTGGAGAGAAGGCAGGCTCTGTGCTGGAGCGCTTCAAGAACTTGCAGGCTACAGCCATGTCCTTGGGCCTCTCAGTGACACCTCACCCCCAGACTGCCTTTCTCCCCTTTAGTGGTACTGGAAGGGGCTTTCAACTGCGTCAACCATACCCCAGCCACTGTCCTGCACAGGCTTCCCAAGTTGTGTGAGGACGTGGGTGCTGTGAATTCCGACCTCGTGGAAATGGTAGCCAGAAGTCGTCTTCCACCAACCCCCCAGCAGCTGCATCCTCCAAGTAATCCTAGTTTGGTTCTGCAAGACCATGGGTGTCCAGTTGGAGGAAGAATACAACATCATCTCCTCCACTGGCAGTACATAACATCGGCTGAATGAGTCTTGCAGATCATTCGGAGAGGTTACTCCCTCCCTTTCCAATTCCACCCCCTGTTACTACCATCTCAAGAAGGGCTGGCGGAGGATGGTCTTATCTTGCTCCATGAGAAAGTTAGAGTTATCCTGGCCAAGGGGGCTATAGAACGGGTTCTGATATTAGAAGTAGGCAGTTGTTCTTATTCCCGCTACTTTCTGTTACCCAAAAAGAACAACGTTCTTTGTCCTATCCTAGACCTTTGAACCGTCAATCTCTTCCTCGAAAAGGAGAAATTAAAGATGCTCATGTTAACTCAGGTCTTGTCTGCCATATACCAAGGAGATTGGCTGGTAGCATTGGACTTGCAGGATGCGTATTTTCACATCCCTATCCTGCTTGCCCACAGGTGTTACCTGCAGTTAAAGGTAGGCCACAAGCACTTTCAGTTCACGGTTATACCCTTTGGCTTTACCAGACCCCCTCGAATGTTCACCAAGGTGATGGCAGTGGTTGTAGCTCATCTGCAGAGGTTAGGGTTTCAGACTTCCCCCTACCTCGATGACTGGCTGTTGAAAGCACCTTCACCTCACACTACGACGGACCTCCTGCATTCACTGGAGTTCACTATAAACCTGCCAAAGTCACATCTGACTCCTTCTCAGACGCTGCCTTTCATCGGAGCTGTCCTGGACACAGTGCAGATTTGGGCTTATCCTCCCAAGCAGCGAGTCCAGGATATTCAGGATATGATACCGATGTTTCAGTCTCTAGCCTGGATTTCGGTGAGAATAACTCTGAGACTGCTGGGCCTCATGGGCTCCTGCATCCTGTTGGTAAATTATGGCGTATGTGGGCTCTGCAGTGGGACCTGAAGTAGCAGTGGGGACAGCATCAGGGGAATCTCTCCGATGTGGTTCAGATCTCAGAAGGAAGTGCAAAGGACCTGCAGTGGTGGCTTACGAACTGTGATTGGGTCAGAGGAAGTAACAGAGGCTATTCGTGAGACTTTGGATGTTGGGGGCAGGGCTGTTTTGGTCCTGCTGGACCTCTCGGCCGCTTTTGATACTGTCCCCCATTCACTTCTTCTTGCCCGTTTACACAAGCTTGGCATCACCGGTACTGCTTGGGAGTGGTTGAAATCCTTCCTGGAAAAAAGAACTCAACAAGTTTGGATTCCCCCTTTTGTGTCATCACCTCAAGACTTGCTGACAGGAGTGCCGCAAGGGTCTATCCTTATTCCCTTGTTATTTAATCTTTACATGACTCCTCTTATTCAGCTGGCTGAGGATCTGGGTGCCAAAGTAGTTGCCTATGCAGATGATACGCAACTCTTGTTTACCTGGAAGAAACACGAGGTTGACACATCTCATGTCAAGACCTGCCTCTCTGCGGTATTTAGCTGGCTTTCGTCGGCTCAGTTAAAATGTAACGCAGACAAAACTGAGATTCTCTTCTTTGGGGAGTTCCCCCCTCTGTTTTGGCATTACTTTTGGCCGACTGAGTCCCCCTGTCCCTCCCCTTCTGGTCATCCGGTGAAAAATCTTGGCATCTGGTTTGATGAGAAATTAAGTTTTGGTAATCAGATTGGCAAACTTACTGGCATTTGCTTCGGTATTTTAAAACTTCTCCGTAGATTTCTGCCACTATTGCCTCTCGCCGCTAAAGAAACGGTTATCCGTGCTTTGGTTACTTCTCGCATAGATTATGCGAATGCACTCTATGCCGGTTTGCCATGCTACCTTCTGGACAGACTTCAGGTGGTTCAGAATGCCGCCGCGCGTCTCCTATTGGATCTTCCTAAGCACTCCAGTATTAGGCATCATTTACGTAATCTACACTGGTTGCCAGTTAAATCTAGGATAAAGTTTAAGGCTATTACCATTGCTCACGCTGCACTTTATGAGTATGGCCTGCCTATTTTAGGAAACGCTTTCAGTTTTACACCCATGGCAGGTGTCTGCGCTCCTCGAATATGCTCCTTGCGTCTGTCCCTAGGTTTCGTCTGAAACGTAAAGGTGGCAGTTCCTTGTCTTACCTTGCAGCAACTTACTGGAATTCCCTTCCCTTGGACCTACGCAATCTGAAGAATCCCTCTCAGTTTAAGAAAAAGTTAAAAACCTTCCTGTACAACTAAACTGTCCCTCTCTTACTCTGCTTTTGTTCCCTTTGACGTTTTGGCTTCGCGCCGGGACACTCTATTGAGTAGCTGTGCGCGCTATAAATCCCATAAAATAAATAAAATAGGCAGACCCCTCTTCCTTCCCCAACCGCATCTCACAGTAGTGACAGATGCGTCACTCCTGGGATGCGTGGCCATTTGGGAGAGGTAGAGATCAGAGGACTTTGGGCTCCGGCGGAATCAGGGCTTCACATCAACTTGTTGGAGCTCTGGGTGATCCAACTAGCATTGAAAGCATTTTTTCCCTCTGTCAAGGGGAAGTTAGTGCAAGTGTTCACAGAAAACACCACCGCCATGTGGTACTGCAACAAGCAGGGCGGGGTGGGGTCGTTGACTGTTTGTCAAGAGGCCCTGCGTCTCTGGACATGTTTGGAACAGCAGGGCATAACCCTAGTGGTTCAACACCTGGCAGGTTCTCTTCATGCCAGAGCAGACAACTCAGCCATCAATGCCTAGCGGCTCACAAATGGCGTCCCCAGCTGGAGGTAGCTCGAGGTCTTTCAGCAGTGGGGAGAGCCTTGGTTAGATCTGTTCGCCTCTGAAGAGAAGTTGCAATGTCAGCAGTATTGTGCATTGGAGTTTCCAAGGCAGCTATCGCTCGACTATGCTTTTCTTCGCAAGTGGAGCTCAGGCCTTCTGTACGCCTTCCCACCCATACCAATCTTGCCCAGAGTTCTCAAGAAGATCAGGCACGAACAGGCCCAAGTCATTCTTGTGGCTCCGGACTCGGCGCAAAGAGTTTGGTATTCTGAGCTTCTGAAAATGAGCATCGATCCTCTGATCAGGCTGCCCCTTCGGAAGGATCTTCTGTCGCAGCAGCAGGGGAGGTTTCTCCACCCGAACTTGTCAACTCTCCGCCTCCTTGCGTGGAGATTGAGCGGCGGCAGTTGATAGCTTTTGACCTTCCTCCCGAAGATTGTACGGTTATTCTGGCGGCCCTCCATTAAAACGGTATATGCCTTCTGTTTGCAAATATTTGTAAAGTATTGTGCAGAAATGTCTATTGACCCTCTTTTTCCGATATTCTTCTCTTTATTCTTAACCTTGCCCAGCTGGGCTGTGCTCTGGGCACTCTCAAGGGTTAACTTTCTGCTCTGTCCGCTTTCCTGCAGCTGCCTGACCAGCCCACATTATTTAAGTCCTGTATTGTAAATCGGTCCCTAAAAGGGCTTGTACATATGTTTCCCCCTATGCCCTTTATTATGCCTCAGTGGGATCTGAACCTGGTTCTCACGTGTGCTCCCTTTGAGCCGCTACATAATTGTCCCCTCCAGTTGCTTACCATCAAGGCGGCATTTCTAGTGGCAATATCATCTGCCCGAAGGGTGAGTGAGCTGCAGGATTTGTCATCCAAGCCTCCCTATCTAATGATATTTTCGGATAAAGTGGTGACCCCATTCCATTTGGGTCAATCTGCCACACTGCCCTCCTTTTATGCTCCTCCACATCCCTCTAAGGAAAAGGAGTGACTCCATCATCAGGACCCAAAAAGAGGGTTGTTGTTCTACCTTGACCACACAAGAGTTCCGGGTGGACGGCCAACTCTTCGTGGACTATGTGGGAGCTAAAAAAGGTTGGGCAGTACAGAAGCAGTCCATTTCGCGCTGGGTCGTTCTCTGTATAAAGATCTGCTATTCCCCTGCTAAAAAGCAGGCTCCTGAGGGCTTAAGGCCACATTCCACCAGAGGGAAGGCTACGACCATGGCGTTAGCTCGTGGGGTGCCAGTCCTGGACATCTAGCAGGTGGCAACGTGGGCTTCCCTGCACACGCCTGCTAAACAATACTGCCTGGACAGTCAGGTCCACCGGGATGGGCATTTCGCCCGTTCGGTCCTGCAGAGCTTTTTAGTCTAGTAATTTGACTGCAGCCCACCGCCAGGATGGTATTGCTTGGGTGTCTGTTCAAAGATAAAGAATCTGCAGCTAAAAGTCTCTGGCAGATGAACAAGTTACTTTCCTTCGGTAACGCATTATCTGGTAGACACAATATCTAGCTGCAGATTCCTTACAGACCCACCCATGCCTCCTCGCTCTGCCCTTTATAGGGCTAGGGTTGTTCCCTTTTCGGGGACCTAGTTTGGACACTCTAGTCAGTTCACTTCATGGCTCTGCGATTCTGGTGTGGAAAGTCATTAAAGGAAACTGACATCCGCATGCCTGGGTGGTGCCTATATAGGTGACCGCAACGACACATCCGACGATGCCACATGGAACCGAACGGAGCCACCAGATTGCGCGCAAGGGTACTGCTCACGCAAAAGTTTCCGAAACCAGTCTGACGCCTCAGAAATTCAAAGGTAAGAAATCTGCAGCTAGATATTGTCTCTATCAGATAATGCGTTACCGAAGGTAAGTAACTTGTTTATTAAGACTTTCAAGTTGAGAAGAATGCGTGTATGGGTGTTGGAAGAGCATTTCATTTGTTCTGAAATCCCTTTGTAGATGTTAGGAATGAGAGATAGGAAGGAAATTGTGGTGGTGGCCCGTGTCCATCCACTATGGGCACCATGTAGTATTGTTAGCTTAGAATCTTTAGTTTTTGTGTGCCACCATATTTACCGCCATAAGTTACCATAAAATGTTTATGGTCTTGGACGAGGCTTAAATATGTGAATTTGCTTGCATTGCAGTTCTGGGGTACCAGTGCCAGCATTATGCTTTTTTGCAGTGACAATTGTCAGCAATCTAGAATTGCCTAGACTTAGTGTGCCTTTCTGGTCATGAATTTGTCTCCCAATACTATTTTTGATATAGTACCACGTAAAGCACTGCGTTTGATTTTCCATGTCATTGTTTCCCAAATGCTTACTTGACTAAAGTAGTCTCTGTTTAAGCATTATGCACTATGGGAATAGTTTCTCCTGGTGTTCTTTGGTGTATAATTCATGAATCACACCTGTTGACTAGCGGCCACAAGCAACATCTGAGCCTTTGCGTGGGCAGAGATGGTGTGTGTGGGGGGCATTTGTTTTTCAACTCTTAATACCAGAAAGCTGGTGAAGTAATTCTCATTTCATATTTCTACACAAGACTACCATTACCCACTATCTCCTTTTTGCCAGACAAATTGTCAAAAATACGAGAGATCAACAACCAGTGTCACATACCACTTGGACAAATATGGTTTCAGCAGTTTTAATTTCTTTGCTGTTCCGTGACCATTTTATAAAGATATTACTTTGAGAGATTCGATATCAATCAAACACCTTTTCACTTTGCTATCGTGTTTTGTAAGCAAACGCACCGAGGATCGATCTGGAGTGTCATTGGTATTCAGTTTTTGTGGATTACACTTTTCCTGTTATCATCACAATACTTTCTTTAAAATTAATTGTCTCCTTATTTGTCAGTGCCTTATGCAAATTTAAACTGCTCAAGGAACCATTAGTACTTTCGTTTAGTTTAAAGACAGGACCTCTCTTCAAGGGTCATTTTACACAAAACATTGTTTGTAATTAGTGGATGCTGCAGTAGTCTTTAATATTCATGTATATTTGCACATCCACATACATTTTGCTTTACTCTGAATGCTTCACCCATGGCACACCGTACTTATGAGGGAATTGTTGTTGGTAATATTTTGATTGTATAGTGCATATTAAACCTTTTTGAATTTTTAGTGCTTCTTACATTTTCTTTTTGTTTGTATATTTTTGCTTCCAGTTTGGCAGTGTAGATATCTCCATGACCTATTGTTTCCAGCGCTTTATAGTACATGTAGTTAGTTGCCTTTGGTTCCACCCAGAGGAGAATTTCTCTCTTATCTCGTGCTGTTGGCTCTTTCATGTATCATTCCACCTCCTGTGGAGTGCTTGCATTGCCATGCTTCAGGGACTAGTTTGTACCACAAAGTACATTGAATCATCACACATTAAAATCTATATCCCATAGATGCATTGAATACGTTTTTGTTTCAATGCAGCTTTTTACTGTTTTAACCAGAAATAGTTTATTGAATCACATGCATGTACACATAGGTATAAACACTCATGTACACACACAAGTTTATTAGGACATGCAATTTAACTCCTTAAAACAAAACTAGCAATGGCAAAGCCCATAGGGTTAGCTTGAATGTGCTTACGCTTGCATGCACAAATGCAGTTTGCATTCCTTAACACATTAAAAGTAGACCTGTTGGCTTTGCCTGTGCTTGTTTAATGTTGGTTGTTGGTACCTTAAAGCATAGTGTTACGAGGTTAATTGCTGTGTAGGCATCTTTTGTAATTTTATTTTGATAAATTGATGCTCGTATTATCTGCATCTTTTCAGTATCCAAGCATTTTATAACATCAATACTTAATGTAACAGTTGGCAACTAATTAGTTTTGGTTTTGGGGTGATATCTTTGAGCTACTTCATGTAACCTTTCTACAATATGAGAAATTGTTAATACAATATGGTCTTTGCGCCAAACATGGTCCTTTATGGATGTGATGAAAAATAAATAGATGCTTGTGTGAGGTCATCAAAAAATTTCCTGGACACACTTGGATGTGGTGCTCTATTGTTACCTTGGTGATATTGTTACTATGTATAGCTATTGTAGCAATCATATTAGTGGTATACATAGAGTGACTGCTACTATTGGAATGGTTATTTCTCTTAATGCATATGTACATTTATGTGCTTTCTTTTGAGTTGTGACGGCTGTGAGCTTTATCCTGTAAATTGAATTGACTACATGGGATATGACTTTTGGTCTAAACGATGGTGGCGTAGATGGAGCTATACGGTAGCAGAACCTCTCAGATGGAGATCTGTGGAGAATATTTCCTGTGTAATAAACCAATGTAAAAGCGACCTTATCTAGGAAGAGTGCACTCAAAGAGCATGAAAGCTGTTTGAAGCATGAAGGCATTGGGATAAATATTTCCCTGCAGACTGTAACTTGATTACGACTATTTGGGCATATTTAAAATGTTTACTTTGTACAGTACCCTAAACTGTAATGTTTCTTTTTATGTCCTGTTATGACTCAGTTGTAGCTTTTCTAAAACAGAAGTGGGCTGCCAAGTTTAACATATTCCTATGGATTATGAAGAATCCTTGAATTTTACATGACATTTTTTACATTGTTCTTGAGTGCTTTTTTCTAAATTGGGCATGATTTATTTGAAACTCATTTTATGAAATGGTTATTCACATATCTATAAAATAAGAAATCTTTTTCTGTTCTAAGATTATGAGGGTGTTTTCTTCCCAACATTTTATTCTCTTCCAAACTGTTACTTGTTTTGACTGACTATTGGATCACTGCACTATCCCTATAATGGATGGCAGTGTTACTGTATACCTACTTTATTGTGAAGGTCAGAATCTGTACATTTTAATATTTTCACTCTAGCACCTCTTGTGAAAATATACTTACTTCTCTGGGTGCGTATTTCAACACACTCATTTTACTTTGCCATATGTTGAACCATGGTTTGCCACAGATGTGGCAATCAGTATAAAATGAACGACATGGGACTTTTGATTCAGCATAGGGCCTAAACCAGGTTGATGTTGAATCATAATAAAAAACACTGTTGAAACTGTTTTGCTTGATATAAATATCACCTTTTCTAGCCTCTGTCCTTGTGCAGAAAATTGCCAGATGTAATGTAGTACCTACTTCTCTTTTCTCTTCTCTGCTCGGTGTGGTGTGTGGGATATCACTGATTCTTGTGGGTTTAGTGTAAGTGAAATCTAGCAGATGGTCGGGTAACCCAGAGTCTGAGCAAAGCTGATGTTTTTCCTGGTGGGACCATTCTCCCTCACAATTTGTAACTACAGCTCACTCCTTCCATTCCTCATTTGTGACTTTCTGAAAGCAATAAATATGCATTGGGTGGTGTTTACGTCTTCCTTGCTGGGTTTCGCCTGCACAGTGCTTGCGCTGTGCTTGAGACATCTGTTTTTAATATAAACTTAAAAGGGACTTGCATCCCACCTCCTCTCTTTCCTGGCTTCTCATTGGTTTCAGTGTGTGCCACTTACCTTTCCTCCATTTCTATTGGCTGTAGCATATTTTCCTGCATTTACCAATGCTTGTTCCTCGTCTGCTTCTCTTATCAGTTTCCGACCGCCGAAATACTGTTAACATCCGCTTTGGTGAAACTATATTTTCATAAAGTTTTGCCTTTTACTCTTGCAGCATATTTATATAACAATTTATCACCCGGAGAGATTAAGTGATTTGCATAGAATCACAGGATGTTGCGGCGCCGGGATCCCCAGCTCTCGAGTCAGCAGCTCTCGCCGCTGCGCCACATCCTCGTCACTCCTGTGTTATCTGTCAGGGAGCTCTTTCCTTCTCCTGGATGATGATTGATGAAAACAGCTCTTTATTGATTACATAGGTGAAACCGATGCATTACCAATGCTTGTTTTTAAATACAGTGAGTTTAAAACCTACTGTAGCATAATGATGTACAGGAAATGTTGTGTCAGTGATGAAAAGCACAGAAAATGAGCTCCATGAACTGGCAGTAGTCTGTAGAATGATGATTGCCTCATTTATCTAAAATCTATTATACTTTTTGAGCTACTTCGTGGTATTTTCCTATTAGGAGATTGCATGAGTTGCAGATTTTCTATCATGGGTACAGGAGACCGGGTGTTTGGAACTTTCAGAATCCTTGATTCCAAGGTTATGGAAGACTAAACTAAACCTTTTCAATGTGTTGAACTGGGAGCAACCCCGATGAATTTCATATTTAGTCAACCAGGAAAACCCCTGTAATGTTCTTGAATAAACTTGCTTTCAGATAATTTGAAATCCATTTTTGCAGCTTTTGTAACGGTCAATTGCTTCTGAAAGTTTTGGATTGTTTATTTATAATTTTTTGTTGTGGGAGTTTGTTTCCATCATATTCAGGAGGCAAATAAAATATTTCTACATTTGTGGAACTGCTCTTGTATTCTTCTGGAAAAGGCTACTTTATGTTTGGGACATTTATCTTCGATTTTAAAATTACTTCTATTTTAGTTGATGGGCACAATATTGGAATTGCATTTTTGAGTTAATTGCTTTGTCTGCCTACATATTTGGGTTAAATATTCTGTAACCCACAATATAGAATCTGTGCAAAGCCAGTGGCTTCAACTTATGAATCTATATATAAATATATACATATAGATATATATACTGATTAGTCTGTTTGTCACCTTCAAGCCGGGTCAGCTATTTCTTTATTGATATGGCTCATAAACAGAACGCGGCACATCCCAGCTTTGCTTGATCCAGTTCTCTTATTTTCCAAAATTACACCAGGTGCATCACAACTTCAACAAGCATTAAAAATGCAATAGATCTCGCCTTTCATTAAGTTAAAGCCATTTGCTTTGCTATACAATTCCATTAGCAAAGCAAATGGCTTTAACTTAATCAAAGGCGAGACCTATTGCATTTTCAATGCTTGTTTATTTATGTTTATTGTTGCAGTTTTATATAGCGCGGACTCGACCCGACGGTATTAGAGCCTATACATGAAAATGTAAATACATCTGCGGTATAATAGCAATAGAGGAAGTGGGGATGGTATGAAAGAGACATTTAAATACATCAGGGGTATAGAAGCATTCGAGGAGGGAGAGGGGTGGTGAGAGAGAGATATTTAAATAAATCAAAAGGTATAAATGGAGTACTCAAGTGAGATTAGAGGGACATTTGAATACATTTGCGGTATAACTGCAATAAAGGCGGTGAGGGTAATATGAGAGAGACATTTAAATATGTCCGGGGTATAAAAGCGATGGAGGACAGCGAGGTGTAACTGGTAAAAGATTTTCACATACATGAGGGGTATAAATGGAGGAGTGCAGTGATATGAGGGGGGCATTAAAATACATCTGCGGTATAAATGCACTAGATGAGGTGGGAGGTAGTATGCGAGAGACATTTAAATACATCAAGGGTATACAAGCAATATACGAGGGACAGGTATGATGGGCGAGAATACAATACAGGTATAAATGGAGTACAGCTGGAACAGGGGTGATATGAGAGGGGCTTTTAAATCCATTTGCAATTAATTACCAATCAATTGCAATAGAAGAGGAAAAGGATAATGTGAGAGAGACATTTACACACATCATGGGTATAAACAGTATGGGAGGGAGTCTGGAGGATCCGTTTATAAAGGGTGGGGTGTAGATGTAATTGAGGAAGGAGGGGTGGTCTCGGGAAGGTATTTAAACACCTCAAGGAAATGCATCAAGGAGAGAAATGAAGCGCTAGATGAATACAATTACAACACAATGCAGTAGAGGAGGGAGAGAAGTGATCAACGAGAGACATTCAAGGACACCAGGGGTGTATGAGCAAAGAAGCTGAAGGAGTCGGGAAGGAAGAGGGAGCCGGACTCGCTGACGTGTGAATGGAGACGGCCGGCGACGGCTGGAGGGAGGAGGTGGGAGTGTAGTCTCGGGACAGTGTACAGTTCTTCAGACAGAAATGCTTGATTTCATAAATACGTTTTAGTCTGGTACAAAAACACCAATATGGTAATAGCAAGACAACGACAAAGTCTGAACTGTTAACCGTGAATCCCATTGCAAAATCCTTAGACCGGACAGCAGTAAAGCTGTTTTAATAGTAACCAGCAAATGGTGCGCGCGAAAGTGATCGCGGGCAAGGCGGCCAGGAGGAAAGACAGATGGCGGCTGCAAGCGTGCACGCAAGCTTGAGGCCACCAAAAAGCCTGTGGTAGCACTGTGAAAACCCGCTTACAAAATGTCTCTCCGAGCAGCGCATGCGCTGGCTCAGGCGAGACCTAAAAAGGGGCCTACGCGTTTCGGCCATAGCCTTCCACAGGGATATATAGATAATTATATCCCTGTGGAAGGCTACGGCCTTATATAAAATCATACTAATTGAACAAGGCATGATTAAACATAAACATTAAGGAAACCAAAAAAGGGTGAAAAACATGACTTCGCTCTGCAACCTATTGGAATGCGAACCATAGGTTTCGGGACACTTGTGGACATGTTTTGTTCATGCGCTAGTTCATGTGGTGGCTTTTCATCCAGGTACAGCAGGCACCAGACTTTTTAAAGTGGCTTCAATTTAGAGACTGGTGGTAGTCTGTAATGGTGTTATTTTTGTTCTAAATATTTGACTACAGCAAGCAGTCCACATCAGTGAACGAACTGTACAGTTTTTAGGTCTTGCCTACTGACAGCTTATGGCTGTGTGTTATTGGAGAACTATTGTGGAAAGTGCCAATACTTAGTGGGCAAGGGTAAGCCCATTGCTTACTATTTGTTGGCTTTCCTCGCATTCTTATTTACTTGCATCTTATTTAATGGCTTTCTTTCCTCCTGTGTTTGTCTCTCCTGCAGCATACGTTCTTTACCATCCTTTTTATTTGCTGACTTGTATCCCTTCAAGGCTCCACATCAGGAAACTGTTATTTCTTTTATTTTCAGTATCCTACAGGAGTGCATGCGTTTTTTTGCTTTCTTCTCCATGAGGAACGTTCCCCTCACATAAATGATGTCTCTGTTGCTCCCCTCCTCCCACTCCCAGTTCATTTGTTGTTTTCCTTGCCCGCCGTTTCTATGCTGTTGATAATAACCGTTTCATTTTTTAAAACCTTTTTCCAACCTCTCTCCACCAAACTTCCCCGTTGCTCCACCTGTGACTTTCACACCCCACTCCTTCATTGCTTCTTTTGCATTCTTTCTTTTTATAAAAATAGTTCTGGATCGCAAACAAGCATTTTTTTTTGCTTTATCTTTAGCAAAGCCAAGGGGTCGGGTAACTCCGTAGAACGCAAGACCTATTACCTTTGCTTGTTTAATGATGGTCAGTTGGTGTTAAGTGACCACATTTTTAACAGGTGACAGACCTGAAGTGGGAGGAGGTGGTGATTTTCCCAGGAATACGAATGTGGTTAAGTGTGTAAGTTTGAACCTAGGTCTCCAGGTTCCACAGATGACTATTTAACTACTCGACCACATCTTCTGACTTGTGTCCTCGTGTATGAGCAATTGTGGTAACCTCTAGAGCTAGTGGGTGATGCCAGTGACATAATTTGTATCTTTTCAATTTATTTTGTTCTGCAGTGTATTTACCATTTATAACTGGTTTGTAGGAGTGTTTACACCAGAAAGTCCATAACATAGGAGGGGCTCACGTTCTTATATTACTCATAGGAGTAGGTGAAGTGTTATAGAGCTGAACAATAGTGTGCTCCGAGAAACTATTTGTTCATGTATTCTTCACCTTAAGTTGCAGAGTATCTAAGTAGTATGTGTGTGAATCAGAGGGGTGTTCATGAGCGATGAGTGGTAACGAGGTCTGGATGCCACCAGTCAAAATGTAGTGTTTCTGATTGCTGGATATTTGCCTTGGTACATTGATTAAGTGTAGTAAGATTTTTTTTTTGTAGTAGTAATAATTACTTTATTCAATCAATTAGTGATCATTCCCCTAAAATATACACAATATACTTCCATAAAAATATATTATACACATATATAAAGTAGACATAAATGCATCATAGTTATAAAAATATAGACATAGTATAAAAACACCATACTCATCAATACAAAATACCTATAAAAGCAAACTCATTTAGTCCTGGGGCAAATTGGCTTATAAACCCATGACCTAATCATCCACTTGTATTGAGCTCAATTTATAGTATCAATAGCGTTCCATAAAGAGCACTCATGTTGTTACCATACTACACAATAGTAGATAAGATCTTAGTCCCAATACGCCAAGCGTAAAGCAAGTATTGTGTTGATGTAAAAACTAGCCATTTATTGGTGTCAGATCTGAACACTCACAGAGCTTCTGCTGGCCGTGTGAATGATTTTTCTTTGTATTATATCTGCTACCAGAGAGTAGGTGTGGACAAGGAGGGTTCTCTGACGTTGCAATAGGAGAATTAAGGTGTTTACCACATGAACTTAGATTTTTCTTTCTCTTCTGAATATGACACTGGGGAGTTGGAGATGTCTTGGTATCATTAAGGCTTATGTCTCAGGCTCATCTCCCTATGTGCACTCTTAGCATATTGCTTAGCAGTTTAATATGACTTCATTTTCTAAAATCCTCTCTTTTATGAATTTGTGACTATGTACAGTGACTCAGTTCTTTTTAAAGACCATCCTATGGTTGATGGAAACAGTCATCCTAAGGTCGAAATGAAATTAGTTCTCAAGTAAAACATGGTTGAGTGAAGCCAAGTGGCAGAGTCAGTAAATCAAACTCCCGTTAGCGTTAGTTCGGAAGTTCACTTACAATTTGTGTTGACTAACGTTTGAATTTATGCTGATGTTGTGGGACCATCTGTAAGATTTACGCAGGATTAAAACCATGTATGTCCAGAGCTCGCAACCTGGTCAGTGCATGAGTATCGCTTTTAGTCCAGGTTTTTCTTTGCAGTCTGGGATATGTAGTCCTGTGTATCATCTTTTAAAATCGGGGCTACCAAGATCCGGAATGCAAAGTATACTTCTGTTTAGGATGAGCTACTCGTGCATGGAAATGGGAAACTTGAGATCTGTAGTGGGTATATTCCACAGTTTTGTTGGCTTTGCATGTTTCATTGCATCTAGCTGGGTTTACATTTTTTCCACACATGCGGTGACTGTAATGAACCGCATTCCTGAAGTGAGTTGTGCTTTTTAATGATTTGATGTCCTGCAAGTTTTGTTAAGATGTATTTTTAAAGTCCCAACATGGTTCTAAGGTGCCTTTTTACCCATCCTTTCCCAGTCCATAGTTTGTCCTGGCCCTCTTGTTGATTTGGACTTTCTAACACTGAAGTCATTGGTTATGTTGCTGTGCTGTGCCAATGTATTTAAACAAAGTTGATTCATGTTAACTAGTTGCCAATCTCCAAGCACTTTTAGCCGGATTTCGGATGTCAAGGTTACTTCCTGAACACTCGTCCTGTTCTCACCAACAGGCAGGGAAGGATCTGACACGCCCCTTTGTACTTGTCCCTAGGGAGTTGATGCCCACACTCTGTTTAACTTATGCAATCATACGGGGCACAATTCCAGACGCTTGTCAGATAAAGTCTTGCCCAAATGCAGCTGTGCAGTCTCGAGTACACACTTCCTTGTGGGGTCGTTCCTAGTGATCTAGGCCCGGTTTTTTAACATATTTTTAACATATCCCCATTTAGATAAATGTAGTTATCTGAAAAATCTGTTATGGATCCGGCCCTCCAGGACCAACTTTGGAGAAGGCTAATCTAGGCCATGGCCTCTCTCGGGTAGATGTATGCGTCTCTTACAACGTGTGTCTGTCTGAAAATCGGACGTTGTTTTGCTTTTGTTTTATCTTTAACGAACTACTTTATTCGACCCTCTCAGCTTTCTGCTTGCGCTTACCAAAAATTACAAGAAACGTGGAAAAAATTTGAAAATAAAAAAGTATGCATTCTCTTCTGGGAAATGAAAGCCCTTTTATGCTATTATGTGTGTGAGTATGGGTTGTACTGCTGCTGACCTTGCTGTGCTTGTCCTTGGGTGAAAAGCAGGCGCTGTTGTTTCCTTTGCAGCTTCTGCACTGAGAGCTGCTTGTACTCCTGCTGCTTGGTGATGTGCGTGAGAGATATGGTCATTCAACCCTATCAAATGTCTGCTCCACGTTCCAGTGGGAGTAGGGACTCCTTTTTGATTTCTCTCTGCGCATTCACACATTAGGTGATGTTCTTAAGACTGCGTAGTTTAGACTGAAAGGCCTGGGTGGAGTTCAGCTTCAGTAAAATGCGGGTAATAAAAGGCCAACCCACTAATCCACTGGAAACCTGGGTTCACACCTATGTGCATTGAAGACAGTGGAGTAGGTCAGAGCAAGTAATGGCTGCTACGGGCCTTCTGACACAACATTCCAGTTTTTTTCTGTTCTCCTGTTAATTTAGAACATACCACCCCCAGAGGGTGGAAGGTTCTAATGACCTGATAGCTCTTTTGCCTCTGGCTGCAATGGTTGTTCTAGGTTCTCCCCTGCAGCGCGGGCTTATAACTCTGGTTCAGCCCTGTCTGTAACTCATACTTTACTGTCCTGCAGATGGGCACATTCAGTGAATTGCCTCCCTTCTCACCTGGGTATCGCCTAAATTACCATCTGTGATTGACTGTTTTGTTGCTTCCAGGTGACATTTAGCGCCACCGTTTTTTAGATCAGGATTGTTCTGAAGAACAGATGTCTGATTCAACTGCTGTGACTTACCCTTGATCGAGAAATTCTGACGTGTTAACTAGTGCTTCTGTATCCCAGTACTCCTGCTGGCCTAATAGGTACGCTTGCTTGCACAAATCTGAGCATTTCTCTGACCCTCAGTTATGGCGCCCACACATATGCATACCTCTTCTGTAATGGTGCACACTTCCACCTTTCATGTCTTGACCAGCTCCTTGAGCTTAGGCGCATATACTGCTTGCGACACCACGATAGCTATTGGCCTCCACTCAGCTGACTCATTGCTATGCTAAAAATACCAACACATGGTCACAATAGAAAATGTCCATCTCATGCTTCAAGTGTATCGCTAATCAATCAGTCAATCAGGGACTTCTATAGCGCAGCTACTCACCCGTGAGGGACTCGAGGCGCTGTCATTATTTTCACTAAGTAGCTGGAGCATCTCTCATGTGGTCACCCCAACAACACGCTCTCATCTTACCAGTACGCTTCTCATTAACACATACGTGCACCCGCGTGCCTCCTCAGGAGACATATTGGCACTAGATGAAGCAGAGCGCTATATTAACAACAAACGGTTACAAATTGAAGGCCTGAATTGGAGTTTGGTGGATGGAATACTCCCTCACACACGTGCCGGATATCCTGTCTGCTGTATTATAAGTGCCATAGGCTGTAATGTACTTGTAATACAGCGAACGGGATATCTGTCGGGTTTGTGGCGGAGTAACTCACCGGCCAAACTCTAAACCTTAACTAAGATGCTATACAACTTGGCTAAAAATATTGACAAAGTCAATCCCTTGTGTATGCGATACATATTGGCTTTACCAATGCTTTTTTTAAATGGTGTACTCTTCTCAGTCTGTGTGCACCCAATATTTACTGTAAACACTGTAAATTCTGGCAGGAAAGGTTTCTGTTTATATTAAAACTGTGAACTGGGGCGCGTCTCGTTTCTTTTTATTCCCAGGCATGTGAGCTTCAAACTATGGCTGCTGCTCTGACCAGGACCATAGAGTTAGAAAGTCCAAAGAGAGAGGGATTTAGTGTTAGACACACTGGTCGTGTCCTGCTCGTGGGGAACGGCTCCTGAGCGGTTGAGTCGGGCTGCGTTTACATTGCTAGGGTGTGCAGTCACGTGCACAGAATTTTCCAAGCCGGATGTAATCCTCTCATAATTGCACCCGGCAGAAAAACAATCCTGAAACGGTCAATTAAAACTATATTTATATTGCTGACATGCTTGGACCAGCTCGTGCAATAAGCCTCTCCTGTTTCGAGGGCTTTTTATGTCTCTTGCTTACAAAGGAGCGGTCAGTTTTCCCAAGGTGTTCAGGCCCATTCTGGTAGTTTCAATCGGTTTATGTCCTAATCCAGGCATGGAGGCCAAAACCAAATCCGGATTGTTTCATCGGCTTTTAACTCCGAATGAGGAAGTACAAGTTAGTTTGTCAATGTAATGGAAAAAAATTGTGCTGCTATTTTCATTGGTCCAGAGTTGTGTCTCCCCATATTGTTCGTCGCTTCATCCTCATTGAATGAAATATCGCGACCCTCAAGTTTCTGTGCTCTCTGAAATTGGTATTTATCCCTTGTTTGGATTTTGTGTGTGCAAACCGGCGGCAAGCCCGGTAATAGAGGATTTAGGACAGTGTTTTCAGTCTCTATTGCCATGTTGGTGGGGAATGGACATTTCCTCAGGAAAGCTGGTCAAGCTATTCTTCAAGAAATACTGGATGCACAGTCCAGAATAGAGATGTTCTTACCGGATCACCCGTCCGAATTTATCCTCAGGGAAACACAAAGTTGTCTCTTCAGGACACTGGTTCTCCTTGGAGAAACATAGGAACAATGGCCAACACGGGTTCTCCTTGTAGAAACATGGGAACAATGGCAGGCACTGGTTCTCCTTGGAGAAACATGGGAACAATGGCAGACACGGGTTCTCCTTGTAGAAACATTGGAACAATGGCAGACACAGGTTCTCCTTGGGCATACATGGGAACAATGGCAGACAATGGTTCTCCTTCAAGAAACATGGGAACAATGGCAGACACTGGTTCTCCTTCAAGAAACATGGGAAAAATGGCAGGCATTGGTTCTCCTTTGAGAAACATTGGAAGAATGGCAGACACAGGTTCTGCTTGGGCATACATGGGAACAATGGCAGACACTGGTTCTCCTTTGAGAAACACGGGAACAATGGCAGACACTAGTTCTTATTTGAGAAACGTGGGAACATTGGCAGACGCTGGTTCTTATTTGAGAAACGTGGAAACGGTGGCAAACACTGGTTCTTATTTGAGAAACGTGG
The DNA here is from genome assembly GCA_963921515.1 of Calotriton arnoldi. NCBI lineage: Eukaryota > Metazoa > Chordata > Amphibia > Caudata > Salamandridae > Calotriton > Calotriton arnoldi. The sequence continues at coordinate 68,628 of CAWUFW010019255.1, read as the reverse complement.
GAACAGTGGCAGACACTGGTTCTTATTTGAGAAACATGGAAACAGTGGCAAACACTGGTTCTTATTTGAGAAACATGGAAACAGTGGCAGACACTGGTTTTCCTTGGAGGAACATGGGAACAATGGCAGACGCTGGTTTGTATTTGAGAAACATGGGAACAATGGCAGAGGCTGGTGCTCCTAGAGAGACATGAGAACAATGGCCGACACGGGTTTTCCTTGTAAGAACGTGGGAACAATGCTGACACTGGTTCTTCTTGGAGAAACATGGGAATAATGGCAGCCAGTGGTTCTTATTTGAGAAACATGGGAACAATGGCAGACAGTGGTTTTTATTTGAGAAACGGGAACAATGGCAGACAGTGGTTCTTATTTGAGAAACATGGAAACAATGGCAGCCGCTGGTTCTCCTTGAGAGACATGGGAACACTGGCAGACCCGGGTTCTCCTTGGAAGAACATGGGAACAATTCAGACACAAGTTCTCCTTGGAAGAACATGGGAACCCTGGCAGACACTGGTTCTCCTTGGAAGAACATGGGAACGATGGCAGACACATGTTCTTACTTGAAAAACATGGGAACAATGGCAGGACAGGTTCTTATTTGAGAAACATGGGAACAATGGCAGACACAGGTTCTTATTTCAGAAACATAGGAACAATGGCAGACACGGGTTCCTGTTTGGGAAACATGGGAACAATGGCAGAAACTAGTTGTTCTTTGAGAAACATTGGACAGATGAGGCCACTCCATTGAAGAATGTGAGATGGATGGTCAGATAGCATGCATTTACCATTTTGTAACAATGTAGTTTATATTTTTGCCCAGTCATTTAAAACCTTTTTTTCCCCTAATGTAGATTTGAGCAGTATGAAAGAACTTTTACTTACAAAAAGGGGACTTGCTCATGAATTCTGATTATTTAATTTCAGCTGCTTTTAAACGCTTGTGTCGTGTGGAAAAGAGGTTTTCTAGACTAAAGCGACAAGAGCGTCTTGACGTGACTAATTTACTTATAAAAAAAAGTGTCGGGAGTAAAGGCACAATAATGCCTTCATGACCAGGCCGGACTGTAGAGCACTAAAGATGAAGTTCCAGAATCTCGAGGCTCCTAATTACACACAAGGGCTTTTATGGTGCATGAGGTAAGCTGGAAGACCTTTAACTATCAGTTTGTGAAACAAAGGCAAAACAAGGGGGTAATTATAGCTGCTGTATTAGTGTACATTGCGTGACATTTACACTGTTGATGTAGGGGTGGATCATGGTCTTTGGTGCCCGGCAGTCACAGCCTTGAATTCGTGAGCCCTCAGTTTCTAAAGTGTTACGGATCTGAGGTTACCCGTCCTAGCCACGTATATGCATGGGTGTCTCTTTTGCCAGTAAATCTAGGGTTGCCCCCATGGTTTTAGGATGCATCAGTGTCCGTGATCCGCTGCGTTGCTACTCGCAGGTTTTGCACGGTTTAAATAATCTGGAATACTGATTGCCCAATCACAATGAGATATTCCCACCCCATTCACATTGGCAACATGTATCTAGAAACTAAACATCTACTGTTAACCCCAAGAATAATGAGAGCACAAAGTGGCGGCCGCCTCTTTTCGTATAATGTGGCTAAAATCTGGAATAGCCTGCCCCCGCAGATCCGTGACCAACCTAACTACCTCATCTTTCGGAAGCAGATTAAAACATTACTCTTCCCTAAATGAACAGCTTACAGTTCAGTGTGTTAGCAGGCAACAGCGCGGGGATGCTCTTGGGTAACCAGGCGCTTTACAAATCCTGTTTCAATTCAATTCAATTCTACCGACGTTGTAGGAATGCGGTGTATATGAAGCTGTAAAACCCCAGATTCCATCTCCTCTTTGTAGTGACAGTCTGAACCCCCTTGTGCTATTTTACAGTGGAAGTATGAAGTGCAAAGGTAAAGTGTTTCAACCCATCATATCTCTGTTCATAAGCCACGTCCTGCTCTCATTTTATTTGCACTCTTTCCCTCCTTGCTGTTTGCCCTTCCTTTAGTCAAAAGAGAAGACCCTAAAAGCCAAAGTAAATAAGCTCTAACGTCCATCTGCTCACCTGTAAACCAGTTAAATGTGGATGTTACATGAATTCTTGTTGTTGACCCATTCATACCTGTGCCGGTTTTATTCTGTCAGGTAGTGCCAGGGTAACATAACGGAACCTGGCATGTTATGTTTCAATAATTGCAGTGTAATTGGTTTTACGTGTGAAATAGGTGTCCAGACAATGCATTGAATGTTCTTTGTTTCTGCTTTGATTTCTTCTTCGGAGCAGTGGCTCGGGTCTCTGATTACAGAGGTTCCTTTCCAGTTGACTCTACAGCTTACCATGTCTGTTTGATGGCATTACTCAGTGGCTTACAGGAATAAGTGTTTTGTCTACGAATTTTAATATTTACAGTCTTATTTGATTATCCTTGTGTTTGCACTTGCAGTTGGTTGTAGGAGCAGCACCCTGGTGTTGCTGTAATCACAGTTGTAATGTGAAGCTAGTGCATTAGAAGCATACATTTACTGCGGTCTAGCTACGAGGCGTTTGGTGTCCAAAATTTCATTAAAGTGGTCATTCAAAGGATGATGTAACAGTAAATCCAAAAACCCCATCTGACATCAACGAACATTCTAGAATGCCTATTATTGGTGAAGTTTAGCGAAGCAGGACTGCACAAAGAGAACCGTATTTAGATCTCACTAAAAATGTTGCTTGCAAGAGATTTTGTTTACTAAAAGAGACTTTGAGTGCCCATTGCTTACAATTTGTTGGCCTCATTGTCACTCTGAGGCGCTGTCTCATAATTGGCCAGAGTCTGCCAGTTTCACTTCTTCTTTCGTTCCCTCCAGTTGTCCCTGTTGCCCAACCCCAATTGCCATAACAAAACAAAAAAAAGTAGTATGACGTGGCCAGGGCTGGCCATGTCATACCACTTTTTTTCTAGCTTTTAGCCATGCTTCACAGCAGCCGAGCTGCTATACAACATGGTTAAACGTATTTGGCCAAAACCAATGGCCCTCCAACAGGCGCGACCTATTGGCTTTGCCAATGCTTGTTTTAATAAGGAGGACCTCTGGTCATGAGTAGAGACTGTCACAGTAGGCTTCTTCCTGGTGACTGGTCCAAGGTAGGTTTCGGCTCACTCCAGGTCTGTGTGATACGTCGGACTCGGGGCGTCCGCAGAAAGCCAACCTTGTTATTAAGAATAATATTAAGAATGTACCTAGTTGGGCCAAGGACGGTGCCACAGGTGGGTACTTGAGGCAATTGAAGGCGGCTCTGGTGCCGTGCTCCGGTCTAAGACTGCTATTTGAGCGATGGTGTGGGCCAAGAGGCCGTTCCCTCTATATATATGGCATTTCTATATTGCAAACCTAGCCGAAAGGCAGCGGAGCCTTCACTGTGGTGTTGATCACTGTGGTGCTAGCCCTGGCACCCCCGTGGCATTCAAGCATTCTAGATCTCTTGGGTAAGGACTTACCCAGGGGAGGATTCATTTTATTGAAACAATGATTCTCCAATGGGGTAGCAACTATTTTCATCTAAAAACCACAATTTTGTTGTTGTTGTTTCTAACGGCATTAAACCAGTCAGGCAGCTTCTGTGTCTCCAAGCTGGGCAGCAGCACTTGTGAGATTGCTTCTTCAGACCTGCCCCCACAGCAAATTCCCCGAGCGCCTCGCATGATTTCTAACCTGTCATCTGTGTAAAGGAAATCCCTGCCCGCCTCCCCTTACTGAGCTTACCAGCTAATAAACAATCATTGTACCAAAGATGAAACTGAACTGTTGCTAGCCAGGCGTCCCCCTTGGGCTGTAATGAGGGGGAGAAAGAGCTGCCCCATGGGGCCGCAGTTGTTACCGTGTACCTGGTTCAATGATCTGTGAAGAGAAGAAGTGCTGAGACGAGCTGAGCATTTCATGAAGCACTAGGTAACAAACATGGTGGGTGGTGGGCCTTTCATCCTTCGCTCGTTATTAGTTTACTCCCTTTTCCACCCCCTTCCATCTGCTCTCACCTCTGCAGCGTGCACGTGTTTGGGAATAACAAGCCTGCACCTTTTTAGCTTTCATGCTCTCTCGGTGGATACATTCCTAATCTCTGTCAGCACGATAGATGTAGGCAGTGTCACACTTGGTTTGTGTCCGATGGATTGAACGTGAACTTTCCTTTCTCAGAGCAGAGTTTGCAGGAGTTTATTGCAGAATGAAAGCTGTGACGGCATCGGACGAGCTGCTGAAACCCTAAAATAGTTTCACAGAGAGGTGACGCCGGACTATAAAGCAAGGTGTGGGCCACGGTTTAGGGCTGGGTCAGAGCGACGCCCGGCCGCCAGACCTGCTCGACGCGACGGGCGTGATGCGATCACACTGCTTATGGTTTGTGATCTGTGGGAGTTTCAGGGATCTCTCTGCTCACAAGGGTGGGGGCATAGGGACGAGAAGTGAACAAGAGGCAGGGAGCAGACTGGTTGTAGCGCAGCCTCACTTTAAAATGCTGGTGTGTGTTCACGGATCTGCTGCGATAATCTGCGTGCCACGTGCATGCCACGGGTTTAAATATCTAAATCGGTGTGGCCTAACGGCCTCAGCTGCCGACTTTTGAACTAGGTTCGAGTCCCGGAGTCAGTTCAACATCATGTGATTCTGGGAAAATCGCTTAAACTCCCCGTGCCAAAAAAAAATAAAAAAAATCTGACCTTGTGTAATGTAATCTGGTGCTCATGCGAAGCGCTTTGATGCCCTTGGGCCAAGATCGTGATATATAAAACTTCAAAAAAAGGCAGATGTTATTAAGCGTAACGGCTGTTACCCTCAGATCTACCTACATAGCTGCCAGCCACTGGTACCAAGAGCGCCGTATTAAAAAAGAAAAAGAAAAAAGAAAAAAAAGAGTATTACTTTATAATGTTTTGGCCTTCTTCGTTCTAGAGATGTTGCAAGCTCTGCTGTTTGTGGACATCTCTCGCCAGTCCCTTCCTATGATGGCGGGTCAGATTCCTTGCATCTTTCGTGTCACTTTCTTCTCCGGTCTTTTAGTTTTAATGATTAGATTGTGTTGCCGCAGCCTTGCCTGCCCCGTGCCGCGGCTGTAATCCGCTCCCTGCTGCAGTTCCCAGCCAGGGTGTGGCACTGGATATACAGTTTCCCAGCAGATTCTTTATCAGGTGTGCCCGACTGCTTTCAGGACTTCAGGCATTCCAGCCCGATTAAACATTTACTCCCCCCTGAGTCATCGCCTCCGTCTGCAACCCTCGCTGCTTCCAGTGTTTGCAAAACCAGAACATGTCGAGCTGGAAATGCGTCCGCAGGCGTGGTGCCCCAACGACTCTCTCCTTTCAGAGTTTCTAGTTGACAGGGCCTGTGACTATTAGCCTCTCTTGTCGTGTTTAAATGAAAAAACATCCCATTAAAGAATAACTCCATATGTTTTCACTGAACGACACGTGGTGAGTGGAGTGAAACTGCTCCTGATACAGGTGGCTGGACTGTGGACTTTGCACTTGGTTAATCTAGTGGGTACGAGCGCGTAAAGGCAAGGCATATTTAGCTTAATTTTCCAACCACTAAACTACTTTATTTGTGAACTGTATTCCGCACCCACTTTGGAGGCAGCCCTTCAAGCAAGAAGAGTGCAGCCTCGGATTGGTCAGTTCTGTGAAGTTTCACCTTCTACTGCTTACGCTTTCGGAGCTAATTTTTTCTTTGCGTTGAAGCACTCCATAAGAGTGCATAGTCTGTTGTGTTGCTTGCTCCCCCCCCCCCTCCCACTGTCGGTGGTGTTGCTTACTGCGGCTCGCTGCCTGTCGTGTTGCTCGCCCCCTCCTGCCTTTCTCTCGCTGTCCGCTGTTGATGAAACCACATCAGAATCATAAGTTTATAAAATCTGTTCTAAGATTCTGTGCTGTCCTGTGAAAAGCCTTTTTTCCAGATCCCTCTAACACTCCTTTCCCCCCTTTTATGTTGCCTGATTCCCATAGTACACTACCCTCCACTCCTCTGCATTTCACTGAGAACTGTCTTCTACATAACTCCTTCTCTGTTGAAGATTCAGTGAAGCTCAACACTGTTGTGTATAGCATTGAAGTGCCCGGCTCTTACGCTTTTACTGCTCTCCATGCGTTGCGAACATTGACCATCATTTGGTTTTGACAGATGACTTGGAGGAAATTGTTGTATCTCATCTACATGATGCCATTCTAAGTAGTCTTTATTTTTCTTTTTAAATTTATACCATACTCGGTTGTCATGCAACAAACTAAATCCTAGTTGTGGCTCAGCAAAGAATAGAGAAGCCTGTATGCATGGTAATATATAACGGTAGGTTATTATTTTTTTTTAAATATTCTTATTCAATTCAATCTTTATTTCGGTTTAGTTTAAACCATAAAACATGCACAGTAACAAGTAACACATCATAATGATAAAAACATACGAAAGAATTGTGCCTTTCGAAGGTACCGCTTTAGACCATTTACATAAAAGAAAGGAAAAAAGAAAAAGTTCACAATTTAAATACAAAATTCTAAAAACAGAAAAGAATAAAAGAAACCGATCATCTATTTAACAATTTTAAAATATCATAAATAAATTAAAAAATGCTAGGCATGGTTAAGTTTATAAAAGGCATTTGAGGAGTACGTAAATCAAATAACATTGCAAATAACCAAGGACTGCAGGTGACTGTCTATACATCTTTTAAGTGCAGCTTCCTGGTAAGAATCTAATCAAAAAGTGCAAATGCTTTAAGTGCAACAAATATAACTAACAGGACATTCCTCATAGTCTATCATTGATTTATAAAATGCAAGTGCAAGGCTAATTGACAGCATAATTCCAAATACACATGTACATAAGGTCACTAAAATTTCAAGCCTACCTTTACTCTTATTATACCCACATCAAACGGGTATCTACTGACACTGAAATTTTTTTTTGAGAAGTGTCAGTTTTCAGTATTCTTTCTGCCTCAAGACAGGACCTAATACCCATATTTCGGCAAATGGGTTTGATCCATTTCTTCCTAGATTTAGCATAAGCAGGGCAAAAGAATAATATGTGTAGGTCATTTTCTCGAGTATCAGATTGGCATAATACACAGCACTCACTATTCTCCCCTTGTTTACGGACCCATTTCGATGTGTTCGAGTTGGTTTGCAGAACACCATTTCGAAATTTCATGTATAGTGATTTTGCTAACTGTTGCTGCACTTCATCCAGAAATGGCTCAAAATTCGAAGTTGGCTTCATAAGAAGAAACTGAGTTGTTAGTGTACCAATAGCAGAATTATGGGACACACTATTTTGGATGTACGCCCAAAAGGTGGATTTTAATATTTTCTTAGAAACCAGTGTCAGTTGAGCGGGTTCTTCCCAAAAGTGCTTCAGCCCTAGTTTACAAAACCAACAGAAAACATGCTTGAGCCACTGAAGACTCGTACTTTGGTCAAACCTTAGAATTTCTTCTAGGCCATCTTCATAGTGGGCAAGTTCTGTTGTAGACCACAGTCGCACCCAAAACAATAATGGTCTCAGTATGGCTTGATGATCTATACGTTTAATGTTTAGGTCCATAACAATAGGGATTAGAGGTGTGCGCACTGGGAGACATATTGGCTTCCTGAAAAATTTATTTTCTCCTACCGCGAAGGTATTCTTGCATGAGGGCCCCCATAATTCCGCCCCATAAAGGGATGCCGATTGTGCCCTGTACTTGTATACCTCAAGGGCAGGGAATATTGCCTTAGAAGTACTACCCTCGTGTTTCTTTACTATCGGTAGGGAATTTTGGAGCAAGACAGTCTTGCTTTTCTCCAATTGCGGTTTCCAGGTCATATTTGCCCCATGTCTGAGCTATGTTTCTCTTGGCAAGGGTGAATCCCAGTGAGGCCCATGTACGTTCAGTCTGGGTTAGGTCGGTGGCCTCCCATATGTTTAATAAGCAGAGTCGTGGGGAGTTAGGGATGTCCTTCCCGCCCACCTTTTTAAGTGTAGAGATAATTCTCTCCCAATATGAGCGGATGTTGGGACAATCCCAGAGCGTGTGGAAAAATGTGCCTTCGTCGGCGCACCTCCTAAGGCACCCAGTCAGGTCTGCGCCCCATTTTAACCAGTGCTGTGCAGAGAGATAGGTTCTGTGCAGGATTTTTAATTGGATTAATCGTAGCCTCATTGGAATAGCGACTTCTCTGGGGGAAGAAAGTGCCTCCTGCCAATCATCATCCTCCAGATACCCAATATCTGTTTCCCACAACTGCCGGAGACGTATTAACGGGTCCGGCTTGTTGTTTATTAGTTTACGATGGATAAGTGATATTGCTTTACGTGACATGGGTTCCGTTAGAAGTCTATCCTCCAGGGGGGACGCTTCGGGCAAAGCTTCACCACTCGTTACAACGGTAGTTATAGCATGGCGTATTTGTAGGTAGCGGAATGTCTCCGACCCAGCCAGCTGATATTCTGCTTGTAGGTCTCTAAATGGAACTATCCCGTTTCGCTTCCAAAGGTCACCAACTGAAGAAATACCAATTACGTCCCATTTGTCGAAGCCCGGGCACTTACTCAGCGTGCCGAGTTGCTCAGACTCCCATAAAGGAGTAGTCAGTGTTATTTTTTTGTGCCACCCCAGTGTTTTGGTGGCGCGGTGCCAAATTGCTACTGTTTGGGCCGAAGGACCTGTAAGGCGTTGGCGTTTGGGGATAGAGTAAAGTGCTCTCATGTAGCCACCCGGGCTCATTATCCATTTGTCAGTGCGATATGCTGGTTCGGACGGTGAGGCATAGTCCCATTGATTCACAACTGCAAGCTGGGAGGCCCAGTAATGCAATTCCTCCATCGTACCGCCCTCTGGTCAGTTTGTGTGTCGCGATGCGTGGGTTTTTCCCGTCCCATAGAAGAGTCCTAACCTCGCTCTCAATGCTGGTGAAGTATGCATCTGGGACTGTAAAAGGAGTGTTCTGTAATACGTATAAAAATCGGGGCAACGCCAACATTTTAAACAGCGCGGCCCTGCCCAGGAGAGTCAGGGGTAGGGACCGCCAATGGCGCACATCGTTATGGAGTCTAATCAGTGGGGCCTTAAGATTGACTTCATAGAATTGAGTGGGTTGCGGGGATATATATATATATGTCCACAGTAAGCTCCTGCCGATTGCTGGGGACCCATGGGAGGTGGCAAATACACCGGCGGAGCGTGCCGGTTAACTTAAATTCCAAAGAAGTCGAATCACAAATGCTCTCAGGAACCACAGACTCACGGAAAATCCAAGGGTGTTTAATCAAACAACGCGTTTCAGCCTCACAGGAAGCCTTGTTCACGTATGATTATGTGCACACGGAGACATACTGATAAAGTAAAAACAGCTAAACATTGTTGTAGGACTACAGATACTCAGGTCTCAAATTGCACTAAATAACGGCAGACATCTTGGAATGGACTAATAGCAATAGTGCAATGTTACAATACAATGATATAATGCAATACATTCCAACCAAGATGCATGAAGCTCGTACAAATTGTAAATTAAAACAGTGATCATGGTAAAAGGGAAGCGAAAATAAATGGTAAGTCAAATACAATAAACTTCCAAATTCATGCTGTCCTGTCAATAGCTATAACAATACAAATGCCCAAAATTTTCCTACGAATATTTCGACAGACATATTGCGATTCTACTTACTTGTTTGGCAGTTAGGATCCTATAGTGGCCTTGATTGGGGTATTAGTTCTGTGACTATTCATCCACACACCTAATCACGGCAGGAGGAACCTGTATTTTACACAGGGGGAACACGGACACACGGTTAAACCTTTTCACTTTGGGTGTTGGCACGATGGAAGAGGAGGATGAGAGAAGAGCGGCAGCTCAGGCGATGTTTCAAAGGAGACCTTATCGATCTATCAACAAAGAAAAAACACCAATACAAACGCAACCAATGGAGGAACAACTAAGGAAGTTAGAGAGACTTAAAAGAGCTGAGATCTCTAAATGGTGGGAGGCCATTTCGTTACAGAATTACATAGTTCAGGACATGGCACCTAGAGGCCTAAGAATATTTACAACACCGACATATGAGACACCTAATCCTCTAATGTTGAAAGAATGGTCAGAGAACTCTGCAATGAGTTCCAAAAGAATGTTAGAGATATTGGTCAAGTATGCCTGGATAGACAGAGACACCATCCTGAAAGAAATAGAAACAACTATGGAAGAACTTAAAAAACTGGCGGAGATGGACATAGTGGTCAAGGCGGTGGATGCCATGAAAACTCGCCTAAAAAAGCACGAAGAAGACATTAAAGCACGCAAAGAGAGGAAATTGAATCGAGACTACAATGATTATGAATGTGGCAGAATTCTTACTTTCAGTCGAAAATATGACCACTTGTACAGTCAACATGTCACCACTGAAAGCACTATCGACGAAGAAACAACAATGCAAATGGCAGGTACATCGACTACAAGCGAAACTGAATCAGACATTTCAACTGAGAACATCTCCAGCGCAGAAAGGCCCATTCGCCCGGTGAATTTTTTAGAGGAGTACCAACAAATACGCCGGAGCCGACGTATAACGAAGGAAGCCCCAACACCAAGAGCACAGGGACAGATGGGCCGGGGACGAGGAAAAGGTCGAGGAAGCGCAGGAATAGAAAACAAAGGACCAAACAACGATGGCAGAAGAGGCAGAGGAAGGGGCTACATGGGAAACAGAACACGCTCCAAAAAGGGACAATAATGGATCCAGTAATGGTGAATAAAACCATTGTGAACCTCTCTAAGAGACATATGAGTGACTGTGAAAAACAAACCTTATGTTTGGGCCTCTCCTTTTGTCCATCACAAACCTTTAGATACACTGATGCCAGAATTGATTTATTCAAATTTGTCAGAAAATTGAAACTAAAAAATGACATAAACTTAAAAGGTTAGGGGACCACAGTAACATCGGGGAGAGAATGAATAGGCAATCAGACAACATTAATATTGCTGACATTGATGTATTAATCACCATGGCACAGCTAGAACAGGAGGGGATCGAACCCTCTGATACACCTATTGGCAGTTCAAGCATGTTAATAAATAGCGGTACCAGTGTCACACAGGTTCTTGACAACATGAACATCACCACTGATAGTTGTCCGGCCTCAGGTTTTAAACCTAAGTCAACTTTCTTCCCTGCCCTCCCTCATGACAGCATTGACACCTTCCACGAGAGTGTCAGTAAATCACTCAGTACATATAGGCAAAAAAACAATCGCAAGCATATGATTAACAACAACTTATCATATGCCCAAAGACAGGCCATCAAGACACTCATGGACGATGACAACATTGTCATTCGACCAGCTGACAAAGGGGGCAATGTTGTCATTTTGGACAGAGATAGGTACATTGAGGAAGCTCTCAGACAATTATCGGACAGTAGATTCTATGTGCCCATTACCAGAGAGATCTACAATGAAAGCATTACTGGCATTTGGGATAAACTGAGTGATTGGAGGGATAAAGGTATTCTTGAATGGGAAGAATATCAATATCTCAAAAATGAGGCTGAAACGCGTTGTTTGATTAAACACCCTTGGATTTTCCGTGAGTCTGTGGTTCCTGAGAGCATTTGTGATTCGACTTCTTTGGAATATATATATATATATATATATATATATATATATATATCTCTATATATATATATATCTCTATATATATATCTAGGTATTGAAATCCCTCGGCAGCAACTGTAACGTTGGTATCTTTGGACAATCGCGGTAAGGGACCCTGAAGCATATATAGTACAGATTTTGTCCAGTTGATAGTATACCCTGAGTGTGAGCTAAAAATTGAGAAAATATGAAGGATCCTGTTGATCGAGGCTGATGGAGCTGCTACATATAATAGGACATCGTCGGCATAGAGGGAGATTCTGTCTTCATGGTGGTCAGTCCATTTCAGCCCCCTGATCATGGGGTCACCCCTGACCCAAGTCGCTAATGGTTCCAATATTAGAGCAAATATGAGAGGCGACAGGGGGCAACCCTGTCTAGTTCCCCCTCTCTAATCTGAATCGCCGGGATGTGTGTTGGTTGACGACTATTTGGGCAGTCTGCTCTGTATAAAGTAATTTTACCCATTTTTTAAAACTGGGGCCGAAACCCATTCACTCGAGGAGAGCAAAGAGATAAGGCCATTCGATGGTATCGAATGCCATTTTTGCATCTAATGACAGCAGGGCAGCATCTTCTTGGATAGTGCTAATTCTCCCCATAACCCCATGCAGTCTCCTAAGGTTGAGGGCCGTATTCTGGCCAGGCATAAAGCCTGATTGATCTGGGTGAACAAGTGTGCAAATGACAGGGATTAACCGGTTGGCCAACACCTTGGCTAGTATTTTTGCTTCGGCCGTTAACAGTGAGATTGGGCGATAAGAGTCGTACCTCGTCGTTGGTTTACCTTGTTTGTGTATAACGACCACCGAAGCCAGCATCAAGTCACTAGGTAGGGACCCGGTCTGGTAGCTTTCTAGGTACATAGCTAGGAGAGTAGGCGTTATCTTAGAGGTCACGAGTTTGAACAGTTCTATAGGGAGCCCGTTAGGTCCCATGGCTTTCCCCGATTTTATCCCACGTATGGCAAGCGCCAATTCCTCTTCTGTTAGATCACTCTCCAAGGATTCATGAACCTCCGGAGTGAGAGTAGTAACCGGAATGGTTGCCAGAAGGTCCTTGGAGTCGGTAAAGGTAGTGGTGGCAGTGGAGGAATATATGGAGGCAAAGTGAGATGCGAAGGTCTCAGCGATTTTGTTGCGGGTCACTCAACAACTCTCCCATTCCCCCTTCGATGAGGGGCACCCACCTCTGTGGGGCCTCCCGCCTCTCCAGCCATGCAAGCAATTTCCCTGTTTTATCGCCCATTTCATATATTTTGTGTGAAATGGCTTTCTGTTTTGATCTAGCTGCCTCCGTTGCGAGCTGCCGGTAGTCTTGTCTTTTTATATTAAGAGTGTGTATAGCCAGGTCATCGTCTGTGGTTGCCACTGTATCTTCTAGCCCCCGAATCTCATATTCCAGGGCCGCTAGTCTAAACGCACTCTTAGCTCTTTCTTATGTCCCGCCATTAATGAGAGTGCCTGACCTTTAATGACTGCTCCAAAAGCCCCCCACAGGACCTGTTGGGAATCTACTGTGTTTGCGTTCTCGGTGAAGTAGTGGTCCACCCCTTTTAGAATTTCACTCTTGACGTGTGGGATCTTCAGACACCATGGATTTATGGTTGGGGTGATGCGTCTATTCTCATGAGGCAGAGCTAACTGGGTGAGGACAGGAGAATGGTCAGAGATGCCACGCGCGAGGGACCTGGCTGCGGTGAAATTAGATCGTCGGCATGCGTAAGTAGATGGTCTATTCTGGACTGACTACCGTGGGCACCTGGGTGAAATGTAAAGTTGCGCGCTAGGGGGTTAAAGTGGCGCCAGAGATCAACTAGGCCGAAGGCGAAAAGGAAATCCTTCATTTGTGAGGTGCCATGTGGTTCTAGTCGAGGAGGTAGTCGGTCAACCCAACCGTCTACCGTCAGGTTAAAGTCGCCTCCCAGCACCAGGATGCCCACGGGGAGATTGAGCAAGAATTTGCCCAGATCGGCCAGTGTGGTTTTTCTCAGTGTGGGGGGGAACATAAATCGAGAGTATATTGAGGGGCCTCCCTTCCCATGTCCCGGTAACCGCGGCGAATCTGCCCTGGGCATCAGCCCATGTGTTACTATGTATGGGCACTGTTTGCGAATTAAGATACCCGTCCCTTTTGAACCGGAAGTGAAGCCCGCATGAGCAGCCAATCTGTAACCCCATCTATCAATTGCCTTACACGTGTTACCAATTAAATGTGTCTCTTGCAATAGGGCAATATCAGGGGCCTGTCTCTTGAGGTATTGGAGCATGACCCCTCTTTTTAATTTGTCCCCCAGCCCGTTAACGTTCCAAGTAATGATACAGAGCATTCTAGTCATGCTATGGGCTGACATGATGCAATTGGGAAATGTAGATCGCCTCCCGCCCCGGGCGTTTGCGTAAATGCCACTTGTTGGTACAAATATGGCGCTAGCTTAAACTGCAGTTGCATTGATGACGTCACATCATTCACCGCTGTCACAACAGAACAACAACTAAACAAACAAGTCCCCCCCCCTCCCTGCCTCCTTGCAAAGCGGGCACTGAACCTCCCGCCTCCCCAAACTTGCAGAGTGTCTATCGCCCACCCTTGAAATACTGGGGAACGTAATCCAACCCCACTCCCTAGGTATCATGTTATTAAGACAAGATGCGACATCATACTGATTGTAACACTTAAAAATTGTACCCCATGTCCGGTTACAATTATATCCTTGAAACGTCCAGCAATAGTGCCAAGCGGTCCCAACATCATTGTACTGTAGAAATCAATGCTCGGGTAGACTTGTGCAGGGCATAGGCAATGAAAGTCTGACGCCTCCGGCTGTAGACCGATGTCACATTTTGTTCAGACGGCATGATCCAATCCCGGCGAGGCTCGCGCCATTGTGGTGTCAGTCGAGGGTCCTGTTCAGCGGTTTGATGTGTCTTTGCTTCCACTGCCACGGTTCGCTTTGTGGTTTCGCTTGCCAACAGTGCGTCATCCGTTGAGCCAGTCCCATGCATCCTCTGGACTGGTGAAAAACCATGTTTTTCCTTCAGACTCAACGCGTAGTTTTGCTGGAAATAACATGGCGTACTTGATTTCTTGGTCACGCAAGGCACGTTTTACTTCCAGAAAGCTGCGGCGTTGCCTTTGCACTCAGCGTAAAGTCGGGGAAGAAAGTTATTTTACTGTTTTCAAAGTTGCCCGGAGGGGCCATTCTTGCTGTGTGGAGTATTATGTCCCTATCCCTGAAATTAAATACTCTTGCAAGGATGGGCCTGGGAGGCGCGCCAGGTTTTGATCTTTCGCCCGGTACTCTATGTGCTCTTTCAATAGAAAAGTATTTGGACAGACCCTTGGGTTGGAGCTGTTGCAACACCAGTTCTTCCACGAATAGGTCCACCGCCTGCCCCTCCGCCCGTTCAGGCACCCCTAGTATGCGGATGTTGTTGCGCCGCATCCTACCTTCGTAGTCGTCGAGTTGGCGTTCCAGCATATCTTGGCCAGCTTGAAGATCCGCGACTTGGCGTTGGAGGAGGGTGGTGTCAGTTGTTAAGGCCGGAGTGGTGGATTCCACCTCCTTAATACGATCATTCATGTTCCGCATGTCAGCCCTGATCAATGAGACCTCCGAGGCGACGGTGTCAATCCGGGTTTCCAAGGACGTGCGCACAGTCGTTATGGCCACCAAGATATCTTGCAATGTGGGGTCTTGTTGGTCCCCTGTCCCTTTCGAAGTTGCTTGCGCGTCATCTTGGCCCTTCTGCCACGCATATTTATCCAATTTTGCTTGGAGTACAGTTCGGCCGCCACGGCCGCTCGCCATTGTATGCTCGGTGGGTGAGGCAATACCAAAGGAGAAGTTGAGGCCCCCCTGGCTACTCTCCGCCGCCTGCTCGAGAGCTAGGGCCCTGTCCGGCCTGTAGGGATTCACCAGGTAGGCCTATACCGGATGGAAGCTTTGTGTATCCTGCACTCACATTCAGAGGGGGGAGCACTTGATTTTATATGCAGTAAATCCAGCCCCCACGGCCGATATCGCAGTGCGGTCAGCACCGGAGGTGAGGGCACGCCTTCACCGCGCCTCTGTGCCTGCTGATGTCCCAGGCGCCACCCACGGGAGTTGGAGCGTGTTTATTACAGCGGCCCCCGGCCGCGCTGGTCAATTGCTGGGAACCTGCAGGGCGCGACGATTCCCCAGTAATCGCGGGGGCCAGGCACTCGAAAGAGCAGGTAGGGATGTGTTTCTAAGGTCCGCTGCCCCCCCGCGATGAAATAGCACTTATCTTTGACCGCACTCGCGGTTTCCTCGTCGTTGGAAGGCCGGGGATCTTCGTGACGGACTCCGCGTCTCACGCCTCGGCAGGTCCGGGTCGGGCTGGAACTCTGCTGACACTCGCTCGATCGTTACCACTTTCAGTACCCTGGGCACCTGCATTGTGTTGGGACTGTGTGGCCTCCGTTGCATCGGTTTATAATCGGAGCATGATGTCTTTTTCCCGGATATTCGGGAGTGGCACGCCGGAGCCGAGCTAATGCGCGACCATTTCCTACGGCAGTTGGCCACGCCCCAGCGGTACATTATTTGAAGACGGAGGCCCTGGGAGCTTTTCTGAGACCGCATGGTTGGGTGAGCAGGTATCTAGAAAGAAGTTGATCCTTATTTTGGATAACTGGATTTCAAAGCATCTCTGGAAATAACTGAGTGTTTATAGATTAGAGGTTTCAACAAGGTACGTAGGCAGAAAAATGTATGCTCGGGTAGTGCAGCTATTCCTGGTTGTAGAGGGCCATAAACAAGATCACAATGTACCTCTCATTAGGGACACCACATTCAAGTGTGTGTTTTTATTCTCTAAATGTTGTATCCTAGAACTTTAGTTGATTTAGTTTACTTTGGGTGAATCATAACTTGAATGGGTCCTTGTGTAACGCAAATGGTGCTCATGTAAAGCGCTCTGATACCTCATACCTTCGGGTCAAGTTTGCGCTATACAAAACTCCGGGGGAAAAAACCTTCTAGTCCCTAAATGCATTTGGTTAGCACATGGGAGCCAGGACTGGAACATTGTGTTGTGTGAGCCAGAAGCCACTTTTTATTGGTTGTTGTGGGATCACTTTGATGGAAGGCTGTGATAATCTTTGGCCTGGCCCAGCCTTGCATTTGCAAGGGTTCTTGCAGCAGTTGCGTGTGAGGTACGGGAGAATGCACCTAAGAAGCCTTCGTTTAAAGGAAGTACCTTTGTTCATTACACAAGCTTGTTTCTTTGTATTGTGGTTAACTGAGCTAACATGTTAAATTGTTTGCAGGTCTGGACTGCCAGTTCTCGCTGGTGTGACAAATTTATGTTCTTGAAGAATTTGAGAGGTTAATGGAGTCTTCTGCAAATTGAAATAAAAGCACTTGAACCTGAGCCTCTTGCAGGGGATATGACATTGCTGTTGTTCAATCGACATGGAGGACAAAAACATTGTACACCAAGCATTGCATGACTTTTCCGAATGACGTGCCTTTGGAAAAGGAATTTTCCAATCGTTGACCTAACCCCACCTCTATTTTTGCCAAATTTTTTGGATGGAGTCTTTAAAGAAACCTACGATTAGTAGGTAAAGTTTATATTTTGCCTGGATACGTACAGGCTAGAGTCAGTCTTTTGTTTTTCTCCAACCCAACTCCCTAGAGGTATGCCAGTAGGCACAAGATAACTACTTCCTCTTAAACTTGAATATCTGCTTTTTAAAATAAATGAAGGTCCCAGCTCGAGATGGCAGACAATCTCAGCTGCCGAAGATAAGGGGCCTTTTCCCTGCAGAAGTAAAGTAGATCGGGTTGCTCAAAAGGCTTTTCACTGGTTAGGAGGTAACAAAAGACGTTTCATTACGAGAGTAATCAGCCTGTGCTTTGTAAGCAAAGCAACTTGTGCAGAAAAGGAGATCAGAAGCTTCTAGCAGCTGTTTGTCCCAGCGTCTCCAAGGCTCCACCCTTTTATTGAAACATAGACAAAACCTTTGTGAACGGTTTTAGAGAGAACAAGCTAATTTTGTAAACATTAATTTGCGACGAAAAATTAACTACCAAAAAGATACATACTTGAATCTCTAAACCTCTTAAAACGAACACTATATAGTATTCTAGCATTTTGTATAGCACCTTGTACCTCCGAGATGGTTGTGAATCATTCACATTAGCATCAGGTTCTTTAGCTTCCTTTCAAATTGCATGGTTGAAAGGATAGTAGTTTTTTCCTGTATGCCTGGTGTGGAGTGAAGTGCTTGATTTTTGGATACTTGCTCTAAACAAGTTATGATGATGCTGCTGTGCTTCAGAATTAAGTATTGCGGAGAAATTAAGACTACATTCTGGCATGCAAGTAAGTGGGTGTTACCCATCTTTAGGGTCGCCTGTACTATGAGGGAAAAGGTACAGTTTATACGAATGAGTGGTGTCCAAACTTAATATGGTATATGGGTCAAACTAGGAGAGGGAGAAAGCCCCAACTGTTGAATCTGTTAAGTTGTCAGCGAAATATTTATGGAGTCAACACGGAACAACAAAAGCTACAGTCTTGGAGGCGATACTGAGCAACCAGAGTAAACTCTGGAATCCACCCAGGAGCAATAGATGCCCAAGCTTTGGAGGCATTGTCAAGCCAATAGAGAATACTTCACTGAATCCCACACACTTGCGGAGCAGGAGTAGCACTTAAACAACCAGCCCTCGCTTAAGTCCTGAAATATCGATAAGGAGCAGCTGGAATCGGCTGACAGGTTTATCATTGCAGACGTAGCCCTGACATCTAGGCAGGGAGGTTTAATCTGGAAAGTCGATCAGCCCAACCCCTCTTTGTGTGTGGCTTAAAGGAAATGGAGGAGTTAAGGTACATGTATTGTTTTTGTTGAAGGAATGTAATTAGGTTATTAACCCCTTGCGCGCTGCGCGAATTCCCCCGCTGTGCGGGCGAATTAATGAGTGGGCGGGGTTCAGACGGCCCCCGGCCGTCCTCCGCACACGCCCACCGTGACGTCGGACGGCCGGGGGCCGTCCGAAGCACGCAAGGGGTTAAAAACCAAATAGGTTATTGAACAAGATGGGGGGCTTGGCCAAGGGTAGGGTGTAAGTTTGTAAAATACCACAGGGGTTAGGGCTCTAGCTCTAGTCCTATGCTCTGCTTGACTGCGAGGGAAGATGTCATAGGAAGACGCCATTCACCTCTCGATCTGATGGAGACTTCTAGCTCCAGATTACTTACCTTAGAATTATACCTAGGCGTCAGACTGGATCCAGAAACGTTTCAAGCAGTACCGCTGCACGCCGGTCTAAGGTAAGGAGTCTGACTAGATAGTCTCTAACAGATTAAACGTTACCAAAGGTAAGTAACTTGATTGTCCTTCATCTTTAATTTCTTTGTTAACTAGATATGAAGGATATCGAGAAAAGGTGAGTAAATGGAAGGGTCCCATCAGAGTGGACAGTCAGAGGAGTCCAGATCAGATGTTGCTTTGTAATTCACCGGGAGGTAGCGAAGGGTTGGTGAGGGAAGCTTACAAGCAAGCCAAGGCCCTGTAATGAACAGCAAATATTACATACACGTCAACCCCGATTCAGTGCCTAAACTGGTGTCTAATGCTTAAGCCTAAAACTGTGTCCTAAAAATAACATACCGTTCATGTTAAAATTACTGTGCATTTGAATCAATCCCTCCTATTGTATGTAAAATAGTTCAAATAAGGCATGTTCCAAGAGCGGGTTACATTTGTCCCTTGCATTGACTGCGAGCTAGGTTCTAAGGAGCCCTGGGAAAGAGAGCAAGCCCTTGAACATTTCTAGCAAGGTTCGACTCACCAGTGGAAGTTTCGGATGCAGGTGAGAGATCCTGGCCTGTAGAGGTATGAGAGTCTGATTAGAGCAGAGGTCTTCAATCTGTGGGGCGCGACCCCCAGGGGGGCCACGGAGGCCAGGGAAGAGGGTCGCACATTCCCCAGCTTCACTTGTGCCTGCAATCCAAAACGTTTGCTTTCATTTTGGATAAAGACAGCAGTCCTGGGAAGGCTAATTTAGATCTTTATCAGCTGAAATTCCATCAATTGAGTCTCTTGTGCTGTGAAAAGTTTTGGTGCAGGGTGTGGGCTTGGCTGAGTGAAATGCAAATGTGTCTAAGTTAATCTGCAAGTGTAAAGGGTGCTTGGGGGCTGATTCTCGCTTAATTTGATCAAATCACTCCAAGCTTTGTGATGACAAAGATTTGTTTTTTTAGTGGTAGTGCAAAGAGTTAATACCTGAGCTGTGAAGTGTGTGCTTTTAATTTTAACTGCATTTACAGAGCCCTTAGTACCTCCAAAGGTGTGTTGAAGGGACAGTGGTGTAAAAAGAAAATTGCATTACATACGCTCTGGTATCACTAAAATCTACATTTTGGAAGCACCATTTTACTGAAAAACTATTTGCATGTTTTGCAGCACTCTATCTTACACTGTGATGTCCTACAGTGCCTTTCCCACTGAGTAACAATTTTTTAAATTTATTTTTCATTTACGATGCCCATTATTTTATATGTAGATACCTGATAATGAAAAACCTAAAAACGTACAAAATATTTTCAGGCTTATTTATGAGAGGCTTTCATCACCAGAGCATCACTTTTTTATGCTCCGGCAGCGCAAGCATCTCACCCATACCTATGAGGCTGTGCAAAGTCACCCTGCATGGCTTTGCATGGCCTCATAGATATGGAGTAAGACATAGCAGCGCAAGTCACTGCATTGCCTTACTCTGCGTCAAGGAGGTTGTCTATGGGCTTTGCGTGGGGTTCCCACGCAACACTCATGGATTTTGATGCTGCTCCATATTTACAAAATCACGTAAACCTGGGGCAGCTCCAAAAACAGACGCCTCCCCAGCGGAGGTGTAACGAGGAGAAATGTTTACATTTCTACTCGTTTTTCCTTATTCCA
Organism: Calotriton arnoldi; assembly: GCA_963921515.1. Lineage (NCBI taxonomy): Eukaryota > Metazoa > Chordata > Amphibia > Caudata > Salamandridae > Calotriton > Calotriton arnoldi. Next base: position 48,011 of record CAWUFW010019255.1, on the reverse strand, counting down.
TGTGTGCTGCATTCTGCAGCTCATATCGAAAGAGGAAAACACCTCTCGGGATTGTTTTCTTGAAAGAAGGTGCCCCTTCCTGTACAAAAACAATCCTGTCTGTTAGTGCTAGGCAGCAATTTATGCGCCAACGCAAAGGAAAAGGACAGGAATGCACAGTATTTCATAAATACTGTGCATTCCTGCCCTTTCACATCGGCATAGGGCAACGCAGCAAGAAGACTTGCGGTGCTGCCCTACTCCAATTCCTCATAAATAAGGCCCTTTGTTTTTAGCTACACCTTTGAATACACCCCCACGCTCACTGACCTTTGGTTTGCTAAACAGTGTTTAATATTATTTCCCCACCGTAAAAATTATTTGCTGTGGAAATTGGGGGCATTTATGGTTGTCGATAGTTGTCTATGATGAGGAGTACCAGGTTCTAGAAATTTTCATCAGAAGGGGGTCCTTGCGCCTAAAAACGTTTGACAAGGGGGTCTCGGCATCAAAAAGTTTGAAGACCTCTGGATTAGAGTGTCTAAATATGGGAATCGGAACCCCGGGAGGGGAAAGAGCTCAGACCCTACAATCTGTTTGGAGATGTTGAAGGGGAAGCCAGCAAGCAAGCAAAAGACAACAATATAGTCATACCCAACCCTAACATGCCCAGTCTTTATATAAAAAAACGAGTTAAAACAGTTTTTTGTTAGTTGTAGTTGTTTCTTAAAATGTGTTTCTGGAGTAATGTTAGCATTTTAAAAGTTGATAACAAGAAGTTGTTATATCACTTGTCTGACTGACAGTGACTCCGAATATGTTCAGGAAATTACTGTTTCTTGCCCCTTTTTAATGCTTATCCAGTCTATTATGTCTTGCCCACAGAAAAGCTGTCTGTTGTTAAAGCCCTGTAGTGGACAACACTCATAATTTCAGTGGGCTTTGGCTCTGCCCGCTGCTTATCATTGGTTTGCACTTATGTCAAACTATGTTCCTTGCTTCCTTTTCAATGGCTTTTGTTCTTCTTCTCCCGTTTGTCCATTCCCTTTGTACATAGTTTATTTACCATAGATTTGATTGAAGGAAATGCTTACTTCCACTTCTTACATTGTGGGAACTGCTTTTTTTTTTTTTTTTCCTTTCGCCCTCTAGGTGATTGCATGAGTTTTCTAGCTTCTCCCTTGTCTGCTGCTTCCCCAATGAAATCCCTATTCCCCCGTGCTCTCAGTGTTGGTGTAGAACCCCAGCTTACTAGCCAGTGTTTTTTAATTTTTATATTTACACTCCCCAGCTAGCTCTTCTGTTGCACCCAAACTCTTGCTGCACATCAGCACTTACGAGCCCCCGCCCTTCCACTGTTGCTCACCCCTGCCATAACTTGTCCTTTTAAAAAATATTTATTTATTATAATTAATTTTTGTGGGTGGCCCGCTAGCTGCAGTTTGCTTCTGGGCTGTTCTTTTCTTTATTAAAAAAAACAACTTTTTTTAATGGACTTATCTAAAATAGAAGCTATTCAGTGTTTTGTTTTAATTCACCGCTCTTCTTGGAACGTAAATTAAATTAAAAAAAAAAAAAGCCCCTCACATTTCGATGTCCATGCATGGCGACACTGTCTGCTGTAGTATCTTGAAGCATACACAGGCAGTCGTGATTGTACAGGCACATGAATGTCTCATTGCGCTATTTTTTAACCTTTCACTTTTTTAAATTACTTTTTTTTTTTATTGCCATAGGTTGTGTATAGCTAATAGAAGGCATAGTTTCTTTCCCACTTGTGTGTGACTGTGGTGCGGAATGGAGTAAGGAAGGATGGCCATGTTGGCCCAACCTAATGGATATATCTCCGGAACGCAATGGCTGAGACCCTTTTTCATGACCACTGCACTTCAATAAAACTTGCATATAAAACAATAGGTGACTCGTTCCCACCGACCAACAATATCCCTTGAATAGCTGGGTTCTGTGTGAGAGATTATTTCAGCAGAATATGGTCAACGCTGTGTATCTGTTTGTGAATACGAACGCAGAAATAGATGGGTGTGTCTCATTTTTCTTTTTGCAGAATGGTTTCTGCTAAACATATGTAGCTGTGGATGTGCACTCATCACATGAAAGTGGAAAAAAGCGCACCACAAGACATCGAGACAGACTCCTGGCTCACAGCCTCTTGCCTCTCATTTGGGAGTATTAACGCAGCATTTCCCCACCAGTACCTTGCAGCTGCGGTTTCTGCTGCAAGGTACCGAGCAACATCTTAGACATGATCTGAAAATATGTAAGCGCGGTATTCCGGCAGACTCTTTGTGTATCACAAGAAAATGTCCACGCGATGCACTCGCCTGATCTCCCCATTCCTGGTACCCTTGCTGCTCAGGGAATATCTCGGTCCATCTAGGAGAGGTAGAGAGAGACAGGACTTATGCAGGGTCAGTGAGAATTGGACAGGAATGTAGGAGGACAGAAGAGTTGGTAGAATACAGATATTTTTTGTTATTTCATGGATTTAACACACCTGCGTATTTTAGTTTTAACTTTTGTGTCTGTTAAGCTTGGAAGAGCAATTGAAGCAATGGCTACCATGATTATTTTATTTGAGACTAGAGGATGTTTTTTGAACTTCTACCCTCTTACCGCACATTTACTTTAAAAATGGAAAATGGAGGGGCGTGGCTTGGACGGCAGAGCTGATGGCTGCCTGATCCTGCTGCTCCACTGTAACGGAGAGACCGAACACAAAAAACTCCACAAGAACTGAGGAAAGAAACACAGAAATAGGAAATTGAGGCATCGGAAGGACCCGAGCAGGTGATGACCCCCTCTCGAGTGGTCATTGTGGCCGGAAGATCGAGAAACCAAGACTCAGACACGGAGCTCAGTGGAGCCGGGCGGGGCAAGATGGCGACACCCTGAAGCACCACAGAACTGAAACCGAGTACGAGCGTGGGAGAGGCTCCAACATGAGACGCGAAGTAGCCCTGCAGACCCCCACCGCCTGCTAATACCAACGCCGGTACCGGTAACACAGAGAGAAGATCAGAAACAAGTGGGTGAGTGCGCAACCGGGGTAGCAACAACTTCGGCGGCGGCACTGCGAAGCCAGTTGATGCGCCGCTGACAGCAACAACGGGAGCGAGTTGCCCAGACCCTCTTAAGAGACGGGAGCAAAGAAAGAAAGTGGGTATTGTAATGAACTAAGCTGAACTAAGCTGAATAACTAAAGCTAAAGGCTAAAGGCTATAACGTGGCTGACCCCGGGGAAGAAACGAAACCGAAAGGAATTAAGGGGCAGATTGCCTAAAATGGCGGCTAAAATGGCGGCTGCAGTAACAAAGAGCGCGATAGAAACCTAAAGGAGCAGGCAGAGCAGGCAAAAGAGGCGACTGTGTGTGGGGGGCGCCAGCAGTTGAGCACGCGGAGTGGGGAGACAAGCGGAAGCAAACAAAAGCGTGATCTCGATGCTGCAACGTCTTTTGGCGGCTATCCGATAAGACCGAGACAACGAGGAGAGGTGCTCGGGGGGCCCCCAGAGTGCTATATCTGGAGAGGCAGGCGGATGGTGCAGGCTCAAACCGAACGGGAACCAAGAAACGAAACTGAAAGGAGCTGTAAGGTCAAAGAAAATGGCCGCCGCTGCACCAAGTCGCACCAAGTCTGCACAGTAAGCCCTAAAGCCTAAAACGTACACACGCTGGATTGTACTAAGAGGGACTGCAGGTAGATAGCATGCAGCGGAGGCAGAGCGCCAGCAGAAGGGCCCAGGCGCATCGCTGAAGAGAGGCTTGGTTCGCCTGTGGTGTGCTGAGACGCTAGACACAAGAGAAATCCCGCCTCACCAGGAGGGAACCGGAGAGGTCAGACCCTCCTGTTAATGGATACACAGCAGTCATAGCAAGCATACAACCGGGGGGGTGCGTCACAGTGCCTATTAACAGTGCCTACCTGTGAAGCGTAACTGAAACCAGAGGGATAATCAGCAACCCAACACATCATACGCCCAAAAGAGGAGCCCACCCTAACAAGAGTACGGAGGGTACCGAACTACGCTGGCACACCCACCCGCTAATACTAAGGAGCAGCGCAGCATAAACCTAGACAATCCTTGCAAGAGGAATTATCAGCATCACGCACCATGCCGCAAGAACTCTGAGAAGTCCAACGACAGTAAGGGAGGGGGTTGGCGCCAGAGCTAATAGTTCTACAGCACGCCAGGTGAAGGACCCCACAGGAAGCTATCGGGAAAAGGGAAACACAACAGGCCAAGCTAGGAAGCAGCTGGGACTGTGAGAGAGGGAAGCAACAATCACAATTGAAGCAACAATTACAGCGAGAGGCCTGAGAATCACAGGGGTACACCAAGGTAACAAGCAAGGCAATCAAGCAAACATGGCGGAAAGAGAGTCGAGACTACAACAACAACTGAAAAAGAGCAAAGGGGAACCTGTGATATCTGACTCCCCAATCAAACAAAAGCCAGACATCAACAGCACCCTGGAAATGATCTTAAAAAAGCTGGCGGATGTTCACGACTTGGCAAAAACCACAAAGCACACCACGGACGCGATCCAGCTCGAGATTGCTGCGGTCAGAGCGGACCTGAACACAGTGAACATCAGACTCGCAGCAGCGGAACAAAGAATCAGCGATGTAGAGGACACGACCCACAGCTCAAGTAAGGAGATGAAAGCAATATCCAAAATCACAGCGTCACTCCAGAAACAGACAGCGGAGATAGAGGACCGCAATCGCAGAGGGAATATCCAAATACTAGGAGTCCCGGAGGGCTCAGAAGACGCAGCAGGTTCCTGCTCTGCCTTTCTCGAGGACCTGATCCCCAAACTTACAAACCTAAGATTTGATCGCCAGTTCGAGCTGGACAGGGCGCACAGAGTCCCTGCTTTTAAATCCTCAACAACACAAGCGGCACGGCCTATCATCTGCAAGACACTAAGATCACAACACACAGAGGCCATTTTTAACTACGCTCGCAAAAACCACCAAATCAGCTGGCAAGGACACAGGATCACCCTCACACAAGACTACTCTAAGCCCACTGTCGACACCAGGAAGGGCTTCCTCGCCTTACGGGACAGGCTCAGGAGCAAAAACATTCAATTCTCATTTGTGGCCCCCGCAAAGTTCAAAATAATAGACAAAGGCAAACACCATTTTTTCACTGACCCCAAGGACCTGACGGCCTTCCTGGACGGTCCGGCAGCACTAGACATGGAGACGTCACAACCCGGCTACACCAAAAGAAGGCCTTTGCCGTAACCAAATACAGGGTGACACAAGACCTCACACAACAGCAACACACAACATCAGCATGGAAAACTAAGGTAGCTGCCCTGGAAGGAACCACCAACCAGCACCTTCTCAAAGAGTCCGACTACCTCAAGCGCTACAACCTTCACCTACCTCAACAACGATGCATTACCTACCAACACCTACCTCAAAAGAGACCGTCTACCTCAAGAGTCCGAACGCTACAACCTTTACCTACCTCAGCAACGAGGCTATACCTACCTTGAGCGGCTCACACCTACAAGCCCCAATAGGGGCTGGTCGCCATCATCAAGAAGAGAAGCCATGGGGAAGCACATCGGCGTATCCTTTATAGACCAGTTCAATGTATGAGGGGCTACCCCAAATCACTCTGTATGGATAATATGACAACACGCATGATCCCAAACCCTTAGGGAGTACCGCGAAACAACTATTCGACAGTAACTCTCCGTGAGGCAGAACGGCGATCCTGCCGTCGCACCTCCGACATACGAGCTTTTTCAATGGAGGGGAGGGAGGAGAGGGAGGGGGGGAGAAATCCGCACTAGGGTTTATCAGGTCTTTATCTTCTATATTCTCTATTTCCCACTCATGTTTCACACCTTTCTTTACTACGAATGGGATCTGGCAGATTCGGTTAGCCACCGCATGTGGTAGGCTACCCATATGCACACCTCTGGTGAGAAATCGGCTATTGTTTGCAGTACTCCTGGGGAGCTTAGAACCTCGAGATAGAGGACACGGGAATGGGTACACAGTAGCGCCACACCACACCGGATGGCCCCATATAACACAAACACCCTGATAACGGACCTTAACATAGTGTCCCTTAACGTCAAAGGGCTAAACCACCCTATTAAGCGCCGCAAGATAATAGACTACCTAGCAAAAACCAAAGGTGATCTAATCCTCCTACAAGAAACCAAACTCTCCATGGAGGATGCCAAACTAGTGAGAGGTAACTGGATCTCACAGCTGGCGTGCTCACCAGCTGACAAGAAGAAGCGAGGGGTTTTGACCTTGATATCCAAAAGATCAAACATAACAATAGACTCTCACTCCCACGATAATGAGGGAAGACTACTAGTAACACACCTGAGGAGAGGGGAGGAGAGGATTCATGTAGCGAACATATATGGCCCCAATACAGACGACCCATCCTTCTGGTCGGAGGTGTCATGCACGCTAGATAGCTTCCCCCAAAACGACCTCGTGGTAGTAGCGGGTGATTTCAACATCCCACTGGACCACATAACGGATAGACAATCCTCCTGCCAATACCACCCCACTAACTCGCACGCCGCACTCCGAAACATATGTTCCAAATTCAACCTTAAGGACGCATGGCGCCTACAGCACCCCGACACTAGAGACTACACTTTCTACTCTAACCCACACAAGTCCTACACCAGGATAGATTACATACTAATCTCGGGGAGCCACACACACCTAATCGAACACGCTGAAATTGCGCCAAGACTAGTATCAGACCACTCATGTATCAGCCTAAAACTGAGCGGGTGCCATAACGAAGCCGTCCCCCGGAGGTGGCGTTTCAATAGCGATGTACTAGCAGACCCCGTGAACAAAAATAAGATTGAGGAGGCCATAACTGACTACCTCAATCATAATGACTCCCCAGGGACTAGCATTAACATACTCTGGGACGCTCTAAAGGCAACCGTCAGAGGCACAATAATTGAAATCAAGTCCAAGATAAACAAGAGCTCAAACCTGAGATTAAGTCAACTTGAGCAGGAGATCAAGAGCTTAGAAACAGCCCATGCCAAGGCCACACAAGACAACAAGCTCCTAGCAAAACTAACACAAAGTAAATATGAATATAACAAAATCCTGAGTGAGAGAGCAGGGTTGTGGTTTAATAAGTACAAAGCTCTTAATCTATGCGAAGCCAACAAAGCAGGAAAACTTCTTGCCTCATACCTAAAACACAAACGCAACCAGTTTGCAGTGTCATCAATCACAGACTCCAACAACAAAACCCACACAAGACACAAAGACATCCTTAAGACATTCCAAGAGTTCTACTCAGAACTCTACAAAAACGACCAGAGCCTCAGCCAAGAAGACTGCACAAAATACCTGGACAGAATCGGGCTTCCGAAAGTAAGCACCGAGGACTCAATCAGGTTAGGTCAAGAGATTAGCTACACCGAAATAGAAATGGCGGTCAAATCACTGAAAAGGAACAAAGCCCCGGGGCCAGACGGGTATACAGCCGATTTTTACAAGACCTTCTTAAACCAGCTTAAACCGACCATGAAAACGGTGTTTAACCACTCCGCAGAGAAGGGGGCAGTTCCTCAATCCATGTCAGAAGCTAACATAATTGTCATTCCAAAGGAGGGTAAAGACCACCTATCACCAAAAAACTACAGACCCATATCCCTCATCCACGTGGACTGTAAAATCTATGCTAACATATTGGCAGTTAGACTCAACACAGTTCTCCCCAAAATAATAAGCAACTCCCAGGTCGGCTTCCTACGCAACCGGCTATCTAACGACAACACCCGACTTCTCTGCCACATTCTAGAACATGTGACCACTAAACCAGAACCGGCAGTAGCTATCGCATTAGATGCAGAGAAGGCCTTAGATAAAGTCTCCTGGTCCTTCCTGGTACGCTGCATGCAATCTTTCTATTTGGGGGAGGGGTTTATTCGTATGGTTATGGCCCTATATCGTGAACCTTCGGCTCGTATTACAGTCAACGGCTCACTCTCAGACCCCTTTACATTGCAACAAGGAACCAGACAGGGTTGCCCACTGTCTCCTGCGCTGTTCCTACTGGCCTTAGAACCCCTCATCCAAGATATAAAGATGAACGATAGCATAAAAGGGGTAGATATCAATGGGGTTGAAGTAAAATTAGCCGCCTACGCAGACGATATACTGATAGTAACGGAACAACCGAAATCCTCAATAGGGGCCTTGATGACTACGATAGCAGAATACTCCAAGCTCTCAGGATACAAGCTGAACAAGGACAAATCTGAATGCAAACCTCTAAACATCCACTCCACAAAAGACATCCTGGGGGACTCGGGGGACTCGGGGCTGGCATGGCAGACCGGATATATTAAATACCTAGGCATATACTTTGGTAGCGACTTAATAGATACCCTACACCACAACGAGAAGACACTACTAGAAAAGATTAAGAAACTTCTAGACTCCTGGTCGCCAAAATTCATAACTTGGTGGGGGAGAATCGAAACTATCAAAATGATGATCACCCCAATGATTAACTATCTGATAAGTATGCTCCCACTCCTCCTCTCAGATGAGTTCCACCGGAAAGTCGATATCCTGATTTCTAAATTCCTTTGGCGCGGAAAGAAGGCACGTATAAGCATTAAGAAACTAAGATTGGATAAGACCCAAGGAGGAGTAAACCTAGCAGACTTCAGGGTATTCCAGTTAGCTTTCCTAGCAAAACAGGGCTCATACTGGATTTCCCTGCCGGCAGAATACACACCAGTTTGGCTTCAGGTAGAGAGGGCGATCTTGAACAATCTGAGCCCACTGGCCCTACTAACAGCAAATAGATATCCCCAGGCATCCAAACCTATCTTTAAAAACACAAAATAGCACTACTAAAGGTAGACAAGAGGCTGGAGTGTAGTATCAAGGGGTCTAAGATGGAATCACTTTGGGCAAATAGCAGGGTCCGATATAAAGGGAAAAGCCTAACCTTCGATACATGGATTGAGAAAGGTATCTACTACCCTTACCAACTAGAGAACGGGGAAGTACCCCATCACATTCACAGACCTCAAAGCAAGACACCACTTAAACGACATCGAATTCTATAACTTCCTAAAAATCAGAACAGCCCTATCCAAAACTAAACTATCGACCCCACAACCCTCAATCTTCCGATTTAGTGTCTAACATCAACATACTAGGACACCAAGTCTCGCAGCTTTACAAACTCCTTCGCCCCCAAACATCCAAACTTAATGATAAAACAATCGCCTACTGGGTTGAACAATCCAAAACCTCATTCAACGAACAAGAATGGGCTACGCTTTGGGCCTCGGCCTCACACAATAAGATCTCCCCAGTGCTCGCACAAACAAAATTCTGGCTGCTACACAAGGCGTTTTGGACCCCTGCACGACTATTCTCACTAGGCCTCAGGGAGGACGAGCTATGCTGGAACTATAACAAGGGAAAGGGGGACCTAGCACACCTTATCTTCCATTGCCCAACACTCAAGGTATTCTGGGGGAAAATATTTGGTTTCATAAACGATCTGTTTCACTGCACACTAGCAATGGAGTTTTCCACCCTCACCACGGCATTTATGCTTACGAAATTGAGATCGGAACAAGATAAGGACCTACTAGACCTCCTACTGACAGCTGCAGTGAAAATGGTCCTAGCCAACTGGAAGGACACAAGTAAAACTTCATACAAAGGCTGGATCAACTGGATCACGCATCTCCGAGGCGCGGACAATATCGCTCTACAGTACTCACCCTGGAAACCGTACTCCAGAGGGATGTGGAGTTCTCTGGACACCTACCTAGACTCTTATGATCCCCCATGAAACTGCCAAGGCGCCGACACCAAGACAAATGTTTCAACTTGGTCCCAATAGGACATAGCCATTTATAGACCGGTAGTCCCAGCATGCGGGCTCAACATCTCTACAGAATGTCAGATGTACTGTATAGCGATGTCTCTCTCTACCTCAGGGTCTGTCCCAATCTTCTTTTTGTTTTCTTCTTTTTTCACCACTTACTTTTCTGTCCTTTCCTCTTTGCTTTTCTCTCTTTTTAAAAACTGACATGTGGGGCTAGCAATATAAATTCCAATGTATAACCTACCCAACCTATGTTAACCCTGGAACAGCCGTTGCGATTGTTTTATCTGTATAAAAAAAAAAAAAAAATGGAAGTACAAAGTGTGAACTGAAATGTTGGTCTTATTTTTATTTAAGCACAGCTCAACTGAATAGGCATCAGTGAGTAGTACAAAGAAACAACTAGCGGGTTTTGGGTAACTCCTTACATAAAACACCAAGAAACCAATGAAGGCTTAAAGTGGAAAGGATAATGACAACAGTTCAAGCTAAGTCGCCGTCGGTGGATACTGAGGACACAGAATAAAGGAACAACATCTCTGCTAAATGTAGCATGGAAGCGATATGAGAGAACGGGAGGATTGTTTAGGAGATTAGGCCTTAGGGGAAAACTTAAGGGAATATGGTTTAGGAAGTAAGAAGAGTGGGACCCCCTGAGGTGGAGTGACCACAGGGACAAAGGAGCAAAGAGTGATGTGAAGAGTTGGGTTAGAAGTTAGGTGCATATGAGGATAGGGAGCGATGAAAGCACCGGAGGTGGGACCATGGATTTCAAGGTGAGATGTGGAAGGTTGTAAAGTCAGACAGAGGTGGAAAGAAGAAGAATGAAGACTGTTGATATTTTCTGCTTACCACAGTCTGTCCAGCTAAGGCCCCTTCCTCGTAATGTGGACACTTTTATAGATCTCTTCCCTGCTCCCGTTGCTCGGCTCAATCCATTGCTTTCTTTGCAAGCCCTGTATTTCTTTTTGCTTAGGAGGGTGCGGTTGTTTGTCTTATTTGGAAGATGAGCACATTACTGTGGAAATCTGTGCAACTGTCAATGGAACCATACCCTCTTTTTCAAACTTAATTTACCCACCCTTTTCGCCTCTTTTCTGTTTATAAATTCCCGACTATTGGTCTACCTCTTGACCCCACCAGTCCGATTTTGTCCCAACACCATGGAAGGCTCCAGCAAATGTTATTTCAATTATTTATAAATCCTCACAAACTCCTATTATCACTGGTCGCCTTCAGGTAGCTTCTAAGTGATTGTAAACCTTAGTAATTCTAGTTAAGAATGCCCCTTTCCTGGACTGGATCTCTCCATTTCTCCATTTCTGGCACTGTTGAATACTCATTGCTTACTTGAATAATGCGGACAGATGAAATATGCATTTATTGCGGTAGACCAAAGCTTTCTGTTTATTATTTTCAAGTTTTGTTTCTTTTGTATGTAGTTTTCAGAGTTTTGGTCTGTTTAGCTAAAACAGTCAATTTTAAGTGTGAATGGATTTTTTTTCAATATTTAAAGAGATGCCTCTTTGGGGGATATTAGGCTGAAAACAAAAGAGCTTGTTAATTACCTGCCCCCCCAGCTCAACAGGGGTTAGAGTCACTGGCTTTAAATCTTTTTTCTTTCCACAAATCAGGATTGGAGTTGAGGCTCGTGTTTTTTTTTTTTCTTGAACTGTTTTTGTGGCGCTCGTTTTTTATTCATTTTATATTCTGCTAGCTTGGGACCTCTTTACAACATACAGTAATCTTACCTTCCAGGACCTGTTGAGTTTAATCGATTCATGTGCGGTGGGCACGTGTAGAGGTGACTAACGTGTAGTAGTGTTGTGGAGGTGTGCATGCGACCTAAGGGGTGTCTATTGTCTTTTTTAGAGGTGAGCATTCACGCTGCAAGAGTATGGTCTTTACCAATCCAAAGCTGAAATACTGTGCTTAGAGTGGTAAAAGGCTTTTGTCACTTTACAGCTTGGCGTGGATAGCAGTGTGGTAATCCTATGCATAAAGACTTTGTCCCCTTCTATCTTGGCGGATGGCACTGTGCTAATCCTATGCTTAAAAACTTTGATAGAAACGCAGACATTTGAGGTGAGCAGATTCAGAGTGTCCCTGGTGTTGTAGGGTGCTCTATACAGGAGCTGCTCTCCGTCTAAATTTGGGAACTACCCAGAGTTCTCTGCTTTTTCTTTTACCCTGCAACAGTAGACCACTTTTTCAAGTGTTGTATCCAAAGAAAGTGCAGTCATCGCGCTTTTAAGTGCCCTTGACAGAACTTGAATATTATTGGTTCATGCAGATGCTTCAGTATGAATCCTATTTACGGGTAGAGTTGACAGTGCTGATCAAGTAGCCCAGGTGCCCTTGGGTGGGAGGCAGTGCCCTCCAAACATAAAGGAAGGAAGAAAGTGGTGAGTTTGTGATGCTTGCTTGTTGTGGTGGTAAATCGAATAACTCGAGCTGCTTAGTACTCGTCTCGAGGGAGGCACTCTCTCCCAGCAGTAGATCACTGATTCCAAGGGTCTGTTTACTATCTCGGAACTATCCCCGCATATTTCTGCCATGACAGCAAAACGGGGTTATTCAGGCCACATTCGTCTCTCCCGGGGCAGCCCCGCTCCTCGCCCACTGGAAAGTGAACGGCAGTAAGTCACGGTGCGCAACAGCTGCTTTTGGCAGCCTTGATTTTTCCATACCTGCCTCGTTTCTCCCTTTTTCCTGGTTTCTTTGAAGCGGTCCCTGGGGAATTTCAGAGGTTATAATGTTATCTGCTGGCCGGGGCAGCTGGGAGCCGATAAAAGCAGTCCTGGAGCCTCGCCGCAGCTGTCTGCTAGCCCAGATAAAAGAGGGCCTTTGTGGATTCACAACAAGCGCCTCGGCTTTTTCCATTTTCATTTCTGTGCTTTTTTGAGTGAGTCGAGCAATTGCCAGAGAGAAAGGCTTTACAGTGGCAGGCAGGCAGCCAGCCAAGGACCATGCTTTACTTAATGTTTTGTAAAATTGGACCTAGCCGAAGCATCCAAGCGGAAATCCGGGTGCTACCTTGTGCACATCCGGAAACTGAAGCCTGAGGCTCACCTCTGTCTCAAAACCAAATGGGGCATTTATTTATTGTACACTTTACTTTGCGAGCCTTG
>CAWUFW010019255.1:27500-30000 GCA_963921515.1 Calotriton arnoldi | reverse complement strand
TGTAACTATAACATGTCTGAAACCTACAGTTTTTTCAGTGAATTTCAAAGGTTTTGTAAATGACAATTTTTAAATGTATTAATTGTTATATAAATTTTTTTCATACTGATTTCCAAATTTTTTAGAAACAATTTTTTTTTACATATTTTATTTTTAAATTACATTGTAATTACATTATACATTACATTACAAAAATACTTTCTCAGAATGAATTACTTTAGTTTAATTACTTTGCACATAGGCAATAGACTTTTAAGTACAGTAGTTACAGTTGTTGCAATGGGCAACACATTTTCAAACACAATGCAACATTCAGCTCAATGTGAATTTCTAGTTAAATGCAATTAGTTACTTTATGGATTACTTTTCTAACCACATTACTGGATCCTAGATTCAGTCCTGGGACATCTCCTGTAAACAGTTGAGTAAAAGCGTTTTGGTTACAGTCGTGATTTTTAAGGAATATTATTGTACTTTAAAAGTTCACACTTAGAAACTTTTTCTCATAGAATCACCAATGTTATCCTATGGAAGGAAATTCACTTAGCAGGTAAAAACTGTTATCGTTACTTTTTCTTACTCAGTGTTGGATCCTGGATCCAGCACTGGTGCATCTCCTGTAAACAGTTGAAAGAATGCGTTTAAGTCATACAGGCGATTTTTTAGGAATATTTGTAGTTTGTGAAGATCAACACTTTGAAACTTTTCTGCTGAAAACCAGACAATGATATCCTATGGAAGGAAATTCAAGTTACTGGTAAGTACGGTTAAAATTACTTTTCAGGACCAGTACTGGGCTGAAAGATGCAGCACTGAGGTCTCTCCTGATAACAGGTGATTAAATCAGAATTCGGATTTCGGCTGATTTTAGAGGAATATTTTAAAGTTCCAAAACTCCACACTTAGAAGAATTTCCAAGTGAAACCAGTCAATGTTAGCCTATGGAAGGAAATTCAAGTTACTGGTAAGTACGGTTAAAATTACTTTTCAGGACCAGTACTGGGCTGAAAGATGCATCACTGAGGTCTCTCCTGATAACAGGTGAGTAAATCAGAATTCGGATTTCGGCTGATTTTAGAGGAATATTTGTATGTTTCAAAAATCAACACTTAGAAACTTTTTCAGCAAAAAGCAGGCAATGATATCCTATGGAAGGAAATTCAAGTTACTGGTAAGTACGGTTAAAATTACTTTTGAGGATCAGTACTGGGCTGAAAGATGCAGCACTGAGGTCTCTCCTGATAACAGGTGAGTAAATCGGAATTCGTATTTCGGCTGATTTTAGAGGAATATTTTAAAGTTCCAAAACTCCACACTTAGAAGAATTTCCAAGTGAAACCAGTCAATGTTAGCCTATGAAGGAAATTCAAGTTACCGGTAAGTACGGTTAAAATTACTTTTGAGGATCAGTACTGGGCTGAAAGATGCAGCACTGAGGTCTCTCCTGATAACAGGTGAGTAAATCGGAATTCGTATTTCGGCTGATTTTAGAGGAATATTTTAAAGTTCCAAAACTCCACACTTAGAAGAATTTCCAAGTGAAACCAGTCAATGTTAGCCTATGAAGGAAATTCAAGTTACTGGTAAGTACGGTTAAAATTACTTTTCAGGACCAGTACTGGGCTGAAAGATGCAGCACTGAGGTCTCTCCTGATAACAGGTGAGTAAATCAGAATTCGGATTTCGGCTGATTTTAGAGGAATATTTGTATGTTTCAAAAATCAACACTTAGAAACTTTTCCAAGCAAAAAGCAGGCAATGATATCCTATGGAAGGAAATTCAAGTTACTGGTAAGTACGGTTAAAATTACTTTTGAGGATCAGTACTGGGCTGAAAGATGCAGCACTGAGGTCTCTCCTGATAACAGGTGAGTAAATCGGAATTCGTATTTCGGCTGATTTTAGAGGAATATTTTAAAGTTCCAAAACTCCACACTTAGAAGAATTTCCAAGTGAAACCAGTCAATGTTAGCCTATGAAGGAAATTCAAGTTACCGGTAAGTACGGTTAAAATTACTTTTCAGGACCAGTACTGGGCTGAAAGATGCAGCACTGAGGTCTCTCCTGATAACAGGTGAGTAAATCAGAATTCGTATTTCGGCTGATTTTAGAGGAATATTTGCACAATGGTGAAGGGAGGGGCGGGGCCTGAGGTGACATCTGTGCAAACGCGCCCCGTGGCGCGTTTTAAGTTGGGGGATTAAGTCCCCTTGAATCATGAGGGTCCCTACGGGCCAACTAGCCCACCAGGAACCTCCAGTATGCGCCAGGGGCTGCGTTGCAGAGACATGTACAGAGGCCACACCCCTTTTACACCTCTCTGCAACGCAGCTCTGTGGCGCTTTCTGGACGTACCTGTTGGGCTAGTTGGCCCCAGAGACCCTCAGGATTGAAGAGGATTTAATTCCCCATCTTAAAACGCGCCACGGGGCCTGTTTGCACACATGTCACCTGAAGCCCCGCCCCTCCCTTCACCACTGTGCAAATGCGCCCGTGGCGC
>CAWUFW010019255.1:0-22500 GCA_963921515.1 Calotriton arnoldi | reverse complement strand
TAGGCCGGGTGATTGAAGTGTTTTGCCATTGCATACCAGAATACATCAGCTATGTTTGATTCAAAACTTTATGTCCGGCATGGGCTGAGTGGATTCCTTGGCCGCGGGTAGGTTGCTTTTGTGGCCCTTCAGGGAGTACCACCTACAGCGCAGAGGGGTGTAGAGAGGTGGGCCTAGGCCGTAGGCAAAGGATTTTGCCTCGTACCCCAGGGTCCTCTTCCAGAAAGGGTGCTTAAAAGTAGTACGTGTGTAAGCGCACTCATGACAGTTGATGATAATTGAGAGAATCCCTACTACTCGGTAGAGGAACCACATACTCTGGCCCACTATTAAGACTACAAATTAATTCTGCTCTCAGGTAGACAAGCAGGGATGAGAGTGTACATTCAAATAGATACATAAATTTGGTTCATTTACCAGCGGCGGAGTGGAAGTAAATTGTGTAAGCACAAAAAAGGAATTTGACCATAGAAAAATGGAATGCAGGTATTAAGATGCGAGCAATGACTTAACCACGCGCTACAGGAATTTTGGAGAGAATTTGTAGGAAAATGTTTCTATATATTGAAGTTTTTGTCAGTGTCTTTTCCTCTTCTACTTAGAAAAAAAGCGCTTGTTCTGAAGTTAACAATCACTAACAATAGGCACTCAAGAATATTGCGTTGTGTGATGTCCGCTGAGGTTTTGGGATCTACTGTGACACCATTCAACGGAGACCCTACCACCACACTAAGATTAAATACCACCCAGATGTTTCCTCATGATGCATAGCCACTGGTTGTTCGCCACAGCTCCTCGCTAAGTCCTGGTGCCATGCAGTCTGTATGTTTCTCGCACAGAGATCTCCTGGACCCCAAGGTACTGCCATCTGAATCCTGTAGCCATGGAAAACTACCTTTTATCTGTCCAAACATTAGTTTGTGTGACCGTTAAAACAGTTTTTGTTTGCGTTTATAGTTACTTCTGAGGAAATGTACTGTGACAGTTTGATTACAAGGCCCTCAATCCTTTTTCTACTTCAGTATTGTGCTGTGAGTGTATCTTCTTGTTCTAATGCACATCTTCATAAGTGCATGTCGACATTTCATGTATTATGATGCAATGAGGTAAACCAGTGCCCGTAGCCTTTTTCCGCCTACATACAAATCCAATCCCCCTTTTCCTGATACATTGCTTTCAACCTCTTTGTTTTAGCTCAAGAACAGTTTGCTTGGGGTTAGAGGGCTGCAATCATTTTAATGTTTATCACCTGAAATATTAAATTTAGACAGAATGGTGGTGAGAATTGACAATAAACACAGTATTGTGAGGAGCTCCCCCCAAAACAGGCATGCTAGTATTGTGGGATCTAAACAAGTTGGACAGGTCAAGATCACCCATTCCCCAAATGGGTGAGGCGGGGAATCAAGCTAACAACAATGTTTATTATATGCAACCTCACCCCCATATTGCTGCATCGGCTTCCTACATAAGGTGTCCCTTGCCTTTCCATAGGATACTCCTACAGGTGCAGTGCTTTTACTACCACCCTACAGCAATCCGTTGGTACCACTAGCGGTCAAGATGGCACTGCCTCAGTAAGTTGCAACCAGGTAATGCCATTTGTAATCATAAACTGTTCTAATGTGGGGGGTTGGATTTAGTTGGATTGTCACCCTCCATGAAAGGTGAAGCCACTTTTGCCCTTGTGCAGATAAACTGTGTGTGGGGGTTAAGTTGCGGGGGGGGGGTAAGAATGGGGCGATTACCTAGGGATGAAATTCCCGGTCTTCGAGGCAGCATGGTGTGTGACGAGCTCCCGACTTTAAAGAGGTGAACTACCCAGTAAGGAGAGAACATTTTGAGCTGGTGAAGGGTTCTGCTCTTGAATTAACAGATTATTTGATGCCACACGATAATTAAAAAGGGCATGCTGGGTAAAGCGTGGCGAGTGGTCTACTGAGGATAGGCTTTTGTTGAGAACACCTTGAGTAGAAACGTTTCTTTCAGACAACCCTCACCCTGAGAGTAGAACTGAATGAAAATGTTCGTTCTAATAAAGGTGGCCAAGACAGTAAAAGATCCACTGAAACAGATGTATTCATTTTATTGCTTTATGATTAAAACCATTGCATGCATATACACTGTGCAGCGCGCGTAATAAACTAAACAGGTTGGGTACAGACTTTAAAACGGATCACGACAGGCCATTTTACTGTTGACATAAAAAATGTTTAAAAAAAAATACAATTAATAAAGTGAGAATATAAACAACATATCCGAGGTCTATTTGCCCCAATAAGCAAAGTTGTTCCAAGAACATATTATTGAGAAAAAGTAGAGGTAACTAGGAGCTTCCTAATGCTGACTATTCGTATTGAGAATTATCCTTTGGTGATTGCCGAATTCAACAGGCAGTCACTTTTTCAAACAAATGGCAATTCAAAACAGAGGTCAAACAGTGAGATAAAGGTCCCAAAAGTGAAGTGCGATGGTTATGCACCCGCCTATTGCTTTCCTTTAAGGTTGTCCCTAAGCTACCGTGTACTATGCAGTTAACTGGCTAATAAAGTGCCTGTCCTTTAGCTGGTGAAGTGCTAGTGCTCCTGATGCCCGCCAGATTCTGCTCTCTGGTAAAAGTCCTAATTGGTAATCAGTCCACCACACCTACGTGCGCAAACCCCTCAAAGGCCAGACCTGTGATCCTGGACAATTCCATGTGAAACGGGTAGTGTTTAGCAGTACACTCTTCCAGTGCCACTTTTACACACAGCAAGGGACTTTGAGAGTCATCAATGGTGCCACCGCAGGGTGCGCTCATAGCCCCTAGAAGCATCGACTGTGGCGACAGCCCCCCCCCCCACACACTATAAAATATTTGCTCTATAGATTATAAGGGACATCTAACATTTTGGATCTACGCACTTTTTGTGTTTTCCACTTCCCTTTCTAGGTTGCTTCTTATATTGTGCTTTTGCATCTGGTTAGTTGCATGCACTAACTATTATATGTGAAACTGAACTCCACACCACATTTACTCAGTCTTCTAATAATATTTTTGGGCCCAGAAAAAAATGAGTAATTACATAATCACCTTTGATAAAATAATTACGCACGAGAAATGCCTGTACACATACTTCTCTGTAGGAGCATGAAACCTGCTGCTATTCACCACGCAATACTGGAGAGCTCCACTTAAGATTCGCCTTCTCTGTAAAGCTCCAGTGCCTGCCCATGGCCCTGAATGGTGCATTATTTGCCGTTTCTCCCAGCGCCCGCGGACACGCGTTGACATGGACCCTGACAAGCAACCGCGCAATTCACAGTATTCAATTTTGGAATTACATAGTATTTAAGAATGGTTTGTATTTCTGACTTTGTTGCTCGCCTCAAAATAAAGAATAGAATATATATATATATATATATATATATATATATATATATATATATATATATATATATATATATATATCCAAAGAAACAGAGCCCCACTCCGACTTCTGTGCAAACAAAAGACTTTATTCGTCTGAGGCAGCATTTAAATAACTCATAGTCCTGACCGGTTTCGGCGTCACCACGCCTTTCTCACAGGTGAGTTAAATATTCATCCATGTGGTCACGAGTCCTTAAGGCTCAACTACAGGCCCCAGCATGCACCAGAATTGTTGTATGTTCACAAGGCTTTGCACAGTGTTCATATTTGCCAAAATAGCGTTATTGTAACAAAGTCCCAACAATCTTCCAAAGTGTATGGTGCACACAAAGAAATTTCACAGCGAGTGCACAATAATGCTGCCTCCATCCATGATAAGCATTTGCGCTGCGGAGCTTACAAGAGGAGAAACGTCTCCCCTATTCCCTTTCTCTTAGTAGCGTCACCAGTACCTGTGGCAGTCCGTAGTTTGGTGCGCACAAGAGCGTGTCATGCCCCCTCCATAAAATCCAGACAACATCCTCCGTTTTACTGGGGGCCACCGACTCTGCAGGGTGGGCTCTAAATTGCAGGAGCGGAGAATCCTGCATGCATAGAATTCCAAAGAAACAGAGCCCCACTCCGACTTCTGTGCAAATAAAAGACTTTATTCGTCTGAGGCAGCATTTAAATAACTCATAGTCCTGACCGGTTTCCGCGTCACCACGCCTTTCTCACAGGTGAGTTAAATATTCATCCATGTGGTCACGAGGCCTTAAGGCTCAACTACAGGCCCCAGCATGCACCAGAATTGTTGTATGTTCACAAGGCTTTGCACAGTGTTCATATTTGCCAAAATAGCGTTATTGTAACAAAGTCCCAACAATCTTCCAAAGTGTATGGTGCACACAAAGAAATTTCACAGCGAGTGCACAATAATGCTGCCTCCATCCATGATAAGCATTTGCGCTGCGGAGCTTACAAGAGGAGAAACGTCTCCCCTATTCCCTTTCTCTTAGTAGCGGCACCAGTCCCTGTGGCAGTCCGTAGTTTGGTGCGCATGGATGGAGGCAGCATTATTGTGCACTCACTGTGAAATTTCTTTGTGTGCACCATGCAATTGGACCTCTGAGAGTGCGTAATTACTCTATTTACTTTGGATATATATATATATATATATATATATATATATATCTGCTCCCAAAACAAAGTCACTCAGGAGACGGCACTCCTTAGATACGATATATGAATTTAATTAAAGGTGGCAAAGAAAAGCAGACAAACGTATAATATACTCAATCTTCTGACGAAAATAAACACCGGAACGGAATTCAAGTTTTATTTAGCTTGGCGGATAAGCTTTTTAAAGTGTATCCGCCAGGCTAAATAAAACTTGTATTTTCGTCAGAAGATTTGATTTATTTGAATACGCCCGGGCGTCTCCGAGCACCCCCGGCGTTTTGGCTGCACGCCGTCAACACGCAGATTTGAAGAAATATATATATAATATTTTTTGTAGTCAAATGTGCGTCAAACCGTTGCAAGCTTTGATTCGTGTAATTTCTTTAGTGCCCATGTGTACCATATAATTTTATAGCCATCAGCTCTGTGTTCAGACACCAGTTGGGGCCTGATTCCTAATTATGTGAAAATTGACTGTGTGGTGGACTTATTTATTATAGACGGTAAACAGCATCATCCAGGGATGAAGTATTTATTGAGTGCTCTAAATGGGAGAAACCTGGCGTAATAGGTCAGGTGGAACCTTGCTTTATTTTTCACATAAGCTGTATTTCCAAACCCTCCTTGTAGCCTTATTTGTACACAGGGCAGAATTTATCCTCTTGCTTGTAATCCTTTCCTTGTTCTCCAATAAAATCTTTCGTATAATCACAACCTTCAGATATCTTCACTTTCATTGAAGATAACCACTGCACGATTCTATCTATTTATCTGTCTATATCTGTCTGTCTATCATCTAAGAGCTCAAAATAGAAAACATTTCCTTGATTTCCTTTGTCTTTACAGTTCAAATCTTAGCATCTTCTGCTGGAGCCATTCTGGTTCACCGTGTTTTGTTCCCCGAAAGAATATCCCTGGACACTTGAGGGTTTGGTAGAAGCTTGACATCCCACTGATGTCCCTCTCTCCACCTAACCTGTGGTTCCCAAGTCTTATTTAAAGGTCGGGGAAATTGGCAGGTTTCCAGTGGTGGAGCCTCAGGCCGCCCATCTGTTACAATATAGAATTTCCAGTGGTGGAGCCTCAGGCCGCTCATCTGTTACAATATAGAATTTCCAGTGGTGGCTCCTCAGGCCGCCCATCTGTTACAATATAGAATTTCCAGTGGTGGAGCCTCAGGCCGCCCATCTGTTCCAATATAGAATTTCCAGTGGTGGAGCCTCAGGCCGCCCATCTGTTCCAATATAGAATTTCCAGTGGTGGAGACTCGGGCCGCTCATCTGTTCCAATATAGAATCTGCAGTGGTGGGGACTCAGGCCGCTCATCTGTTACAATATAGAATTTCCAGTGGTGGAGCCTCAGGCCGCCCATTTGTTACAATATAGAATTTCCAGTGGTGGAGACTCAGGCCGCCTATCTGTTCCAATATAGAATTTCCAGTGGTGGAGACTCAGGCCGCCCATCTGTTACAATATAGAATTTCCAGTGGTGGCTCCTCAGGCCGCTCATCTGTTACAATATAGAATTTTCAGTGGTGGAGACTCAGGCCGCTCATCTGTTACAATATAGAATTTTATTTTTCCTGCCTGGGTCAGCCATGCAAGGAATAACGATCCCGGTAAAAAAAAAGTTGCTAATGATTCGCTCAATTCCCCCCCCCCCCCCTTTCCAAAAAACCCCCAAAATTGTGTGTTTTCTTGGACATAAATCCACACCTTGGGGTTTGGTAGTGTGAAGCACAAAGAAATGCTGGCCTGACCCTATGACAATGTTTTTTCTGAAATATGCCTTCCATGTCAGCAGGAATACTTCCGGTGAAAAGACATCAAGTCAGCAGGGATCTCTTTATATGATGGCCGGCTCTCTGCTGGGGTGGCAGAGGCAGGACCTTCATGGCGCCGACTGATTTACAAACTGTCTGCCGGGTCTAAATGACCCACTAGCTCCTAAGCCTTCACCCTCTGCTTTATTTTCCTATTTCTAGTTTTTCTTACCCTCCGAGTTGCATTTGAAGTATTCCCTGGGTGGAGTTGGTGGGGAGGAGGTTGGAGGAGGGCGAGAACAAGGACAGGACAAGATTGCTGCAGTCAGGCCTTCTAAATGAAGGTGCTGTCAGCCCTGTCACTGCACTGACGAGCAAAGGAAAGAGTCATCAAGTTGAGAGGGCATTGCGGCCTGGTCACTTAATAATTTAGTAGCAGAACCGTGCTGATGTAATTGGAAACACAGGAAGAAGTGCTACTCAGCACGCGTCTCGGCCATCTTTGGCATTTCAGATCTTAAAGCAAGAATCTGTCTCAGTATTTGTTTTTGGAAAATGTGAGAATTGTGTAAAATTGAACCTAAGCTCCTGGAAAGACTAATGGATTCTTAGTAGTGGTAAATATGTAACTAGGAGACTTGGGAAATATATTCCCACCCGGCTTCTAAGATCATGAAATTCTAGCAATAGAGTGATTCCTAAATACTCAATGAAATGTATGGAAGGGCAAAGCTCCTGTGTGATGGAATTCCCTTTCGGATCCTCTACGTCATGAAAATAATTTCATACGGTTTGGGAAATATTGCAAAACTTGGTTGTTCAAGCAGGTATATCACTGCTGATTGTTTTCTTTCCTCTGCTCTCATTAATTTTCTGACTACTCCGCGCCAAAATGTTGTTGGTGAACGTGCACCTAATCAAGTTATCTTAAAATAACATAACCTAACCAGTTGAGTGTTGAAGGCGGGCAATTATGGCGGGATTGACAGAAATGAAAGATTCGAGCATTCGAAGCATTGCTAGATGTAATTACTAGATCGTAGTCACATAAAGGTAATTAATGCTTACTCTGTCTTTTCTTGCCATTTGAAATCATGAGTTGCTCAGTTGCTCCGCCCCGTAAAAAGTGTCCTTTGCCTCTCTAATAGCATTAGAAGATCTGCATGTGCAATCAGCTCAGTGAGATAAGCTGCTTTTTATAAAATGGCAATTATTTTGATAGCTTTTGTAGCTGCAAGTTGAGATATATATTTATTTTACAATATTCACTCCACTGAGCTAGTGACACTTAGCAATGACTTTTCTTTTTTTGTTTCAGGATAAGCTTGGCATATCCCGGAATATATTGAATGGAAAGGAACATTAATGGCGAGATGGCCGACAAAATGAACCCTGTGGACTATGGGGTGCAAATCCGGTTCATCGATAACCTAAAGGAGCCAGCAAAGTCACAGAAGACCAGGAGTAGAACCCCAAAAGCAAACTCCTATGGCGTGGCCGTACGAGTTCAGGGAATCGATGGGCAGCCATTTGTGGTTCTTAACAGCGGGGAGAAGAGGGAGTCGTCCTATGGTGTACAAATTCGGACAGAGAACA
This sequence comes from Calotriton arnoldi, assembly GCA_963921515.1. Classification (NCBI taxonomy): domain Eukaryota; kingdom Metazoa; phylum Chordata; class Amphibia; order Caudata; family Salamandridae; genus Calotriton; species Calotriton arnoldi. Next base: position 14,568 of record CAWUFW010019255.1, on the reverse strand, counting down.
CTTACAGAGAGACTGCCTCAAATAACCCACCTGTGTCCCATTTGCCCCCTGACTCATATGAACGGGTTTCAAACACCAGCAAGGTAGCGGGCTCCATCAGTTCAGATTCTGACCTTCCTGAGAATCCTTATGCTGTTAGCAGGGCCCCTCAAAGAATATCGCAAACTGGCTCCCAGTATAGCAGTACGTCCGATGAGGAGCAGGGTTCAAAGTATTACACAAAGGCACAGCAGTCACGGAGTTCTCAGTCTGGCACTGGGAGTAGACCCCCCTCCAGGGATCAGGTACCTTCACCACCACAGAGAGGGTATACGTCGCAGTTGTCTAAGAACTCTTCTGTGGAGGACCTAAGAAGATCCCGATCCCAGGACTCTGTACTTTCCACTGACGTGGGGGACCCCTATGAAGAAAGACACTACAGCGAACGTTCATCCCCAAATAATGCACGTCCATCCCAACCCACAGGTGGAAACAGCGGCAGCATTAGAACTGCTGATGTCAGTAAAAGTAAAAGGATTGACGTTAGGGAAGAAAGGAATAACATCTCAGGACTAAGGCCAATGGCGAGACAGCAGTCTGTGTCTCCTGAGGTTCCAAAACACCCTCTGCCAAAAGTCCCTGTACCCCCTGCATCACGGGTTGCCGACAGGAACATTGAAAGCACTGACATTGACACCAAGCCTCTCTCGTCTGTGGATTCATTGATAAGTAAGTTTGATGTGAAAGGCCAGCCGAGAGGCCGATCAACGGGGCGGAGGAGCCGCATCTCACTGGATGAGCGAAAGAGGTCTCAGAGCTTGGATCGCTTGGACCAAGTGACACATTACGATATGGCTGACTTCAGGGAGCTGCAAGGGAGGGAAGTTTCCAGAGTGCAGAATGGGAGCCAGCCAGGCACAGACAGCACCCCCTTCAACAGCAGCAGCCTGAGTAGACGGCAGCGAGGAGGGTCTCAGGAAGTCGAGGTGAGCCGGTCCGAGCTCACCAGGGAATGGCTGAACAAGAGTGTGGAGGAGCCCGTGATTGAGCGACAGCAGCAAAAGAAAGTTCAAGCAGAGCTGCAGGTAACCTTTTGTTTTCTGTGCCCTTTTGTAGTAGCATAAATAAAGCATTCAAAGTGATCGTGTAAGTGCATTGGTGCAAAATCTATTGGAAATGCTTTATATCACTAGTCTGTGTTTAAGTAATTGTTAGTGAATGTGTCACCATATGTATGAAATCTACCTTTAGGCTATGCACACACTTGTAGCAGCATTAATGTAGATATAACCAGGACAGTACATTTGTAGACCAATATTTGCATGATGCCTGAAGAAATCCTGTGCTCCACGAGTAAGAGAAACAATATTGGGCCTGGAACTCCACAAGCAAATGAAATAAATGCTGTCTTTAGTAACAGTTTGCCGTGTTCAGCAAAGGCAAGCAAAATTAAATTGACTTGTCTCTACTTAACTCTTCTTAAGAAAGGAATAATTCTCCAGGATATGCAGCAAACCTTCATTTCTGTTACTTTTGAAGACATTTGTTGTGAATACTACTGGTGTTTGCAGTCCTCTTTTCTTAAGATTCCTGGGGTGCCCTGAGGGCAGAGTAGGGGTTTTGTGCATCTGCAACACACATAGAGAACATCTGAATTGGAACAGTGGGCACATTAGTGGCACTTCCTTCTAAAGCGTTCTGTGGGTGTTCATGCTTCAGGTAATCTTCTTTCCCTGTTAGAGATTGGACATTTTTGTACAGCATTCAGTTTCTTCTGTCCCTCCGGTAGCTGGACCTCTGTCTTGCAAAAGGCAGAAATACCGCTGTGCCTCTTGTAATTGACTTCATGCTTTTCGTGTTTAGTTTTCCTAATCTGATTGTTCTGACTTTTTCTTCAATTTTCTTAGCGTAGCCAATAGGTCTCGCCTTTGGGATCTTATAAGTGTTTAGCCAGAGATATTGACTTTGCCCATGTCTTTAAGCTGTGCAGAAGTCTGCAGCATGCTGAAAAGTTATAATAAAGAAGTGTCAGAAGCATTTTTGTTACCTTATATATGACCAAGGAAGCATTATGTACAACTGAACGACCATATTAACAAGCTGCAGCACTTCTTTACTCACTGCGCTCTCCTCGGACATTGTGACATATGCCCGAACAAGCCACTCCTTGTGAAAGCCACTTAAACCAGATGAAGAGAGCGAGGGCGAGCTGGTCCTGGAAACGTTTCCCCTCCCTACTGTTTGTTTTATGTTTGCAGGGGGAGCGGTGGGAGACCTGCTGGACCGGCATGGTTATGAGAATGACTTGCTCGACCAATCACTGTGGGAGCATGGCCGCTCTGTAAAACAAGTGACGGGGGCAAAGAGCACCGAAGTGAGAGGGAAAGACAGCGTGGCCTCCAAAATATTAAAATACAGTTTAAATAAACATTTACACGAACATGGTCTAAATACGTTCACCGTGTAGATAAAAGTAAAGTTAGTCAATGGGCGCTATGCTGAAACATGGAGGTGCCTTGAGGTGGCGCCGTGCTGATCAAATAAAAGGTGATCGGCTTCTCAAATAAAATAATTAAAGAAAGTTGAAATCCACGTTTCTAAAACACGGGAGGAAAGAAAGTGGGAGCAGGCATGCAGCGAAATGGGATGTGCAGCAAGATTGGTGGAGGTGGGAGAGATGAATGCATCCACCAAACACAGGCAAACAGGAACACTAACCGAAATAAGCACTGTTAAAGTCAACACAAACCGCACTTACAGAAGAATCATCCCCGCTCTGCGCAGCTCCGGTTGGATTACTTGGCTGTAAATGAAAGGGGTTGCATGGAAAGCGGGCGGAGAGCTGAAGACAGTATTTAGTGGCATAGGTACTTCTAAGAAGTGCTGGATGTAAATTACAAAAATGAGTCGGGTGCTGCGTAAAGTTTGATGTGCTCGGGCCCCAAAAAGCATAAATTAAAAGACCATTGCGAACATTGCACGAAGCGCGCCACCCGTGAAGTGTGTGGCACAACAAACACTTGAGGGAAGTGCCCGATTACATTGAAGTGCGGCAGCTGTGAATCTGGTTTCGTGTTAAGTGTGAAGATCTCGATCTGAATGTAAACGCAGCAGCCAGCGGGAGGAGCGGGACGCGCTCTGTGGTGGGAGAGAGGTGGCTCGCGCGACGGCAAAAGTGAAAGCAGGCTGGCGAGTGGTGTGCGATGTGCGCGCACCATGACGAGAGAGGAAAGCCAGATGGCGCCTCTGCTCGTCATTGTGCGCGTAACTGCACGCTGTATGCCAGCCAAATAGCTGTGGTAGCACTTTTAAAACCCCACACACTAAATGTCTCCGACAGAGATCTGTCTAGGCTCTCAGGCAGACATTCCAAAAAAAGAAAACATAGAGCGAGCCTTTAAAACAAAAAATCATATAATGCTAGTTTGGCAATGTCATCATTTATGTACACTTAACTGCACATTCTTTAATTGTATCCAAACCATTACTGAAATTAATGCACAGTTCAAATAATTGATGGCTCTTCTTTTATGTGGCTCAGTCTACTCCTTTTTTAGTTTCTGTAAAGCGCTTTGTCATCCCTTGAGCCATGAACACACTATAAAAAACTGCTAGTGAATGTGTTGATAAATAAAAATAGTGGTCTCGCATTTGGGACATTATAAGTGTTTAGCCATGCAACAGTTGTGCTGCATAACTAAATACTTATAAGGTCCCAAAGGCGAGACCTATTGGCTATGCCAATGCTTGTTTCTTTTTTTTACATGCTTCCATGGTCCCCACCTTTGGATTTGTCACATTACTAACACTTCTGGAGTTTCCTGTATAGAAGGATTTGGAGCCATCCGGATTCAAGAGAAAGTCCCTTTATTTTCACAGGCCTAGTATAATTGTACTTTCCAGCCGGTTTGCTCCTATAAACGGGCTCCTCGACCAGTGAGCTGTACAGTACCACTTATTCCTCTAACGTGATAAACTGAAATGTCACACTGAGCTTGCAAAGAAGTGCCATCCAGGCTTAACTTCAATGAAGAGGGCTTATATGTAACATGTACTTTTTCACTGAAAACAAATAGATAGGTCATCTCCTTCACCTTATTGTAGTCATTCGCATCGCATAGAATGCTTGGCCTATATACAATTCCTTCAGTTTTTCCGTGTTATAATGTTTATCTGCCTAGTCCTTTGTCCCATTTTAGGTCGAGCCTAGAGCCAGCACGCATGCGCTGCGAGACTTGTTGTGGTTGAGTAGCGAATAGAAGCCCCACCCACTCTCCGCCCATATTTGCCATTGGCTTGTGTCATTGTCTGTCCTAAATGCTGGCTTCTGATTGGTAAATAGGCTTGTTTATCCCTCCTTAGTACATACTCCTCTTCATTTGTCACCTGCCATGGCGACTGGCCCCTTTACTTTGGTTGTTAGACGGTACGTGTTATTTAGACTGTGAGCACTGTTTTCTTTATTCAGTTTCTCTTACTGCAGGCACGACGTGCTTTGGTGCCTTTTTTTACCCCCCCCTTCCTCCCTTTGTCATTTCTTGCTTACCCCCCGCCCTCCCTCCCGTTGTCCGTGCCTTCTCCCTCCCCGCCCCTCCCCCCGCCCTCCGAACTGCCGGCCCAACAAAACATGTTTTCTGAGTAAAGTTTTACTTCCATGCCATGTAAAGCTGTTCAGTGGTTTTGGCTGTAGGTGCAAGCAAAATTTACTCTGAGAGCTAAAATGGGATATATATATATATATATATTCCACATGAAGAATCGTGCCAGACTTCCAGCACAATAAAAGCCCTCCATTCGGAAAATAGGTAAATTAGATTTTAATCATAGCAGGCAAGCCTTGTAATACAGCATAACGCGTTTCAACCTAATGACGGTCTTAATCATATGCAGCGCCGAGGATCTGTTTTTTTCAACTTGTATATGCTGGAGTAGTAAACAGCAAAGGAGCACACAATACACAGAAGCTCGGTTTAAAGTGAAACCTTAACACTAATGTGTTCCTTATAAAATACATCTTGCAGTTGGAGCTTCTATTTCATAATACTTTTTTTGCATAGTGCAACAATTTCGAAATAGTGTTCAAGTTAATGCTGCTCCAATCATAGTAATGTCCATACTCGGACTGCAACCTCCATAATGCATTGTAATCCTGTTGGAAAGTACTCTTTTGTGTCCTCCAAAGTTGCAACAGTTTAAAGTTCATATTTCAGTCAATGAAAATGAGAAAAGCATTGCTCATCCTGTTAAAAGCAAAACGACAATCGTGAACATTACCTGCGCCATCTTGTCTGGTGGAATTCCTATGTGCACATAAGTTGCAGTCATTTTAATCTATCACAGCCATTTTGTACTCTGTTGGTCACCTTTGTTTCACCCTGCCCTTACTAGCATCCCTCTGACCCTCTGACCGACCTGGTACGTGTGCTGGGGGCTAGAAACTCTATTTGCCGCAACAAACCTCAGCGCCACTTGCTGCCACAAACTCGTTTTTCCTCTCATCTCTGTTTTCAGGCAAACCTTTGGACACTCTACCCCTCACTGCACCTCTTTACACAAACAGGTTCCAAACACCAAAAAGACTCTTGCAACATGATTTATTGCACTGCAAATAGCAAGACTTGTTGTTACCAACAATGGGACCTGTTTTTATCAACAGAACGGACTCTTAGATCTGGCCGGTCTCACATGTTTTAGACCCTGAAGCAAGGTCCAGCTGCAAGATAAGATTGTCTGTTTGACCTGGGTGGGAAGAGAATTGCTGTTGGGCTTGAGTGACAACCTGCCCGGGGCGGGGACCCCAAGCTTGTGTAACCATGTTGATGAAACCAATGCATTGTGTCAAACTTGTATAAAAGGAAGAGCCAAAGGAGTTGTCAGCAGAACACTTCCCTCAGACATCCCGGTGTCTGCAGTTGACGTGATCTCCTCATGAGAAATAAACCTTTTTCTTGTCTTCCAGTTTCCAGCGCTTGCCTCATTATTTTGATATCGAACCCAAAGTGAATTAGAGGTGGAACCCTGCACCAGGGAGCATTGAGGGTCTTAGAAGACTCGCTGCCTTTCACAAATTGGCGCCCAAACGTAGGGGCCCATCAGCGACGCGTGGGTCCGGTAGAGAGGTCCTAACGACGGAGTGAACGACTAAACGATTGGGGTATACCTGCCTGAGAAGACCCTTGTCTGGCTGCCGATCGACTGAACTTCACCGGTTCCGAACGGACCTCTCTCGAGTGACCTGCGGTCCTGACTGGGACCTTAGAGGAACGCCGCATTGATTGTTGAAGTGAGAGGACAACCAGGCGCTGGAAGGGGAAGACGAAGAACCGTCCATACGGTCCGGGTAAGGTCGTGAAAAACGACTTAAATTGATTGATTGATTGAATAGTTTGATTGAAATACTAGTATTCTTTTTTGATATTGAGTTATTTGCGACATTTCCCTGCTTGCAAACAACGAAGAATAGGAATATTCTCTCTCTTTGCAGGCAGCGAAGGACAGGTAGTGCAGACTTTTTGTCTAAATTGATTGATTGAGATATTCATTTTTGACTGATAAATACGTCATGCCTGTTTTCTCTAGATTGTTTGATTGTAATTGTTTTGGACCAGACCGTTCGTTAGAGGTCAGTCAGCCGGCACCGCCGGAAGGCACCCCTAACAAGGACATGTACGTAAAGTATGGATTAGCCACCGTAGCTTATAGCAAACTATGGCATAAATACACTTGGAAGGACCGGGTAAATCAGTGGCCACTGACGGGATCTTTCGATCCCGCTAAAATAGAAACGTTAGAATTAGCTCTCCACAAAAAGAAAACTAGACCAGCCATGTTTGACAGTTTTGGTTTATGGCGAAAAGAGGCAGCTCAGAGAAAGAAAAGGGACGAAGCTAGACAAGATAAAGAAACGCGAAAATCAGCTTACCAAACCTGCAAAAGATTAGAAGAAAAACTAAAAGAAAAGGAAATCGATAAAAAGGAACAGGAATCAAAAATATCAGGTCAATGCCCTGTTAGAACGCCCTCGACTCTTTACCCCAAGTTACCAGCAAAACAAAGGGTAGATGATGATTTATTGTTAGGTCCCCCAATCATATACATGCCACCCCCTTACGCCCCTACTCATCCTGTAGTACAACGCCAGGACCACCAAAGTATAGCCGGAGATGGCACGATCGCCTCAGTCTCCACCGCCTCTGCTCCCACCGAGTCACCCACACCAAATGCCTCATCAAAGGATACAGTAGTAGAGGTAGGATCAAAAGAAAAAGGAGCGCCCAGGGTCCCGCGATTAAGTAAAAATGAGCGAGCAGGCATTGATAAAATAGTTAAATCCCTCATAGATAGGAAGGAGACAGAAGAGTATGTAACTGACATATGCAACTCCTATGTTGAAAACCGCAAACGATACTTTATTGTACGTCTCTGTTACCACACTCTTACTGCATATGAAGAGAAGTACCAAGATGTAGGGCCCGAGCGGCTAGTGGCTCTCCATAGGAAGGTAGACACCGGAGATGAAGGCGACAACGATGTTACAGAACTCTTTTCATCCACACTGGAGGTATTCCGTCACCTCGTGGAACAAGGACGGATAGATAAGGACAGGACATCTAAGATAACAGGACCCCCGGTGGAAAAACAAGATAGCATGATGCCGATAAAAGAAGCTGCCCCTTATTGGGTACCTCCTAGAGGACAAGGTACTCATGACGATATGTACCATCAAGACGCTAGAGGAAGGGTGGTCTACAATTGGGTGTATCAACCATGGGACAGACAGGACATTTTGACGTTCCGTAAATCTTTACCGGATTTACGAAAGAACCCCACCGCCTTTTACACCGAGCTAAGTACCGCTCTGGCATCAACAATAATGACACTTGCCGACATAGCCTTGTTCTTCGGGTTATGTTTGCCAGCAGATGTGTGGAAACAGATTAGGAAAATAGACCATACCGAACTGCTTGGTCATACCTGGGAACAACTCAACACACTAGATAAACAGCGGAACCCTGGTCAAAAACCGGTTAAAGCAATATTGGACCTCCCTGACAAAATAGTGCAGAAAGTGAAAACGCTGATCCCAGAGAAAAAGATAGACTGGTCCATAGTAACCGCGTGCCGCCAGAAACCACAAGAGGATGTCTCAGAGTATTTCTCCAGATTTGAAACGGTGTTCTCCGATTACAGTGGACAAGACATGTCCACCGCAACCGGACACCACTTATTTGTGCAGAACTATATCAAAGGACTACTGCCAGATGTATCCCAGAAATTACAAGCCAGCGAAAGTAGTTGGGCAGCATCTAAACCGGCGGTCATTCTCCAAATGGCCCAGTACTATGAGCATCAGAGAAACGAAAATGACAGGGCTACAGAAAGGAAAAAGAAGGACTAGAAGGAAAGGGTAATGGTAGCACAACTCCAGGGGCGAATACAGGAAGGGAGCAATATAGGGGAGGATACCAGCAGAATACCCCTAGAGTACAGCCACCTAGAAACAATTCATCGACATCATATGTAGGACGCCAAGACCTAGGACAGGATCAATGTGCATTTTGCAAAGAATATGGACACTGGAAAACCCAATGCCCGGCTTTGTTAGGAGCTGGTAGGGGCAGAGGGCGAGGAAATAGCAAGTGGGCAGAGAGGAAGAGGACGTGGGAGAGGGTACGCGAGTGAAGCAAGCGAGGAAAGGCCAGGAAGAGTGAACACATTCGACCATCCCAAACAGAATCAGTACCAACAGACAGATTATGACAATACGTACGACTTTGCATAGGACAGCCAGGGGCAAGGGAGGGATCCAGTCGAGCTCTATGTTGATCAGCAAGGCCCTTATGTTACCGCTGAGGTCCTGGGCACAAAGTCGCCATTTCTGGTAGACACGGGAGCAACACGTAGTGCACTATCCAAACGACTGATTCCAAGGGCACCCTTGTCAGGCTCACATGTGACCTCAATAGGATTTGACGGTACGCCCTCCACCAACCCTTTGTCCCGACCGATCCCTTTTAACCTTGACAACAATAGCGTCGAAACGACATTCCTCCTCTCTTCCAACACCCCAGACGCCATTATGGGTCTCGACCTCTTGAAACACTTCCATGCAACTATCAGATGCTCACCAGACGGAGTGCGTGTCGTCCTGTATGACAACCCCCAGCGCCATAGAGAGAACCCTTCTCAGCACATGTTTCCCATCTCCGAGACTGACGCATCCCTACTGGACACTTTGCCATCACACTTATGGGCTATGGCTGATTCAGACGTAGGACGAATGATGATTGACCCAGTACACGTAACAATACGACAAGACGCAACCCTACCGAAAGTACCGCAGTACAAAATATCGCCAGAGGGTGAGAAGGCACTGACCGAGATCATACACTCTTTGTTAGAGGCAGGGGTGGTAGAGGAAGTAGTGAGCAACGTTTGTAACAGTCCCATACTACAGATTGTAAAGAGACAGGGAGAGGGAGACGGAAAAGCCTACCGCTTCATCATTGACCTGCGGGAGATAAACAAAATCGTAGTGCCACAATACCCAGTAGTTTCCGACATCACGACAATTTTGACTTTAATCCCCTCCACTGCCACCACCTTCACTGTAATTTACCTCAAAACGCATTCTTTTCCATACCTATACACAAGGACAGCCGCTATCTATTTGGATTCACCCTAAACTCCCGTTCGTACAGATTTTGCAGAGCACCTCAGGGGTACACTGAGAGCCCAAGCATCTATAGCCAGGCGCTTAAAAGACAGTTGGATGCCATACAATTGCCAGATGGAGTGGCACTAATACAATATGTAGACGACATCCTTCTAGCAGCGGACACCATACCAATAGCCGTCACAGCCACCATCAAACTACTCCATTTTCTTGCTGAGAATGGTCACAAGGTCTCCCGAAAGAAATTGCAGTTCTGTAAATCACAAGTGACCTATTTGGGTCACCTTTTATCCAAAGAAGGGAGGAAACTCACGCCTGACAGGATCCAGACAATTCTAGACACCCCTGTCCCCAAATATCAGAAACAAGTCTGCTCTTTGATAGGTCTCACTTCATTTTGCCGACAGTGGTTACCGAACTTTAGCCTCATTGTCAAACCCCTTCTCTCCCTCCTAGCTAAAGACATCCCCTCACCTCTCCCCTGGACCCCGAATGCCAGTCAGCCTTTAAAGAACTACGCAATGCCCTTTGTTCAGCGCCTGTCCTAGGAACCCCGGATTACTCCAAACCATTCTTCCTCTACACGCACGAGAGGGAAGGATGTGCATTGTCTGTCCTAACACAATCAATTGGTCACAAACAACGCCCTTGTGCATATTTCTCTGCCACCCTCGATCCAGTAGCCAGAGCGCTGCCAGCGTGCCTGCGCGCTGTGGCAGCTGCAGCAGTATCGATACGCCAGAGCGAAGGAATAGTACTCTCCAATCCAGTCACTGTTTTAGTACCCCATGCAGTCGACACACTACTAAACCAGACCAAAACCCAACACTTGACTAGCGCCCGACTGACAGGATATGAGTTGACCCTGCTAGCACCGCACATTACCCTAAAGCGATGCACCACCCTCAATCCAGCCACACTGTTACCCCTACCCGAAAATGATCCTAGCGTGACTCCACTACACGACTGTGTGACACTAACCGATGAACAAACAAAGAGTAGAATAGATCTCAGAGACACCGCCTTTCTAGAACCAGATGGAGAACTATGGGTGGATGGTTCGTGCATCAAACACCCCGACGGCACCACCTCAGCTGCATACGCTGTCACCACAGCCCGAACCGTTCTGGAAACAGCCCGTATTCCCCAACGTTCAGCCCAGGCTGCAGAACTCATTGCCCTCACACAAGCATGTATCTTAGCGACTGACACGACAGTTAACATATACACCGACAGCCAATATGCCTTCGGGGTGGTTCACCATTTTGGGATCTTATGGAAAGAAAGAGGGTTCCTGACTTCACACGGTGCACCCATCCTGCATGGAGATTTAGACTCCGCCTTGATGCAAGCAGTCCTCCTCCCCAAGAAGTTAGCAGTGATAAAATGCCAAGCACATAGGAAAGTGACTGATCTCATTGGACAGGGAAATGCACTAGCAGACGTTACTGCCCGAGCCACGGCAGGAGACAGAACTACGACACGAATGTATGTGACCAGGTCACAATCTGAACGATGGACTGACGCTAGGACCACTGTAAGGGACATACAGACTACAGGCACACAAGACGAATTGACCGAGTGGGAAAAGGTGGGACTAAATGACGAGGAAGATTGCTGGAGAACTAAAGACGGAAATAAATGGCTGTTACCCAATGCCTACCTCATCCCCATATTGACCATGGCACATTTACCAGCACACATAGGCTCCACCCCCATGATTGAACTAATCACCAGAGTATGGCATAACGTCAAGATAGCAGAATCTGCAAACCGCCTAGTACAACAATGTATAGTCTGCCTACAACACAACCCAGGGAAGGGGACAGTAGTACCACGGGGAGGGTTTGGAGTCCCTGACCACCCCTTTGAGCATTTGGGCGGCACCAAGACCCACCTCCATTAACGATGTCCCGAACATATTAATGTCGGATTACTTGCATAAATTGACAAACGAGCTAACAATTATCCACCAACAGGTGCAGCAAGCCTTGCCCAACGTATCCAGGGGCCCGGGACATGAAATAAAGCCAGGCGACCATGTATTGATTCGCAACTTCCAAAGAACGAAGAATCTGGAGCCTAGGTGGACGGGCCCATGGCAAGTCCTGATAAACTGAACACCTGCAAAAACACCGCAAAGACACCAAGACTGCTAACCTGCACAGCAGAAAGACAATTGCACTTGTAGCCGCATTTCTCACCTGTCTCCTGCTAATGGTCGCACTCTGGATCATTGAAGAGAATGCACCTGCATACAGAACATTGTCACCCACCATGCAACCAACCACCAAGAAAGAACACTACCTGGTATCACTACCGCCACATCTCCGATAACGACGCAAAGAATTCTGGAATAATTCTTTCGTGCAGATGTTGCACCAGCACAATCTTGCCACTAATGCTACCAACTGTTGGGTCTGTGGGCTGTTACCACATGCCACTGAACATTCCATCCCTTTCATCCCTTCGCCCTTATCTATTCACGGATCTTGCCTTGCCTGGATGATGCTCCTACAAGAAAGTTACAAAGACAATGCCACTTCCGACGGAACAATCGCCCAGTTCTACAACGAGTTCTGGCGAAACAAAACAGGAAGGACAGCCGCCCCCTTCTGCCCTCACACCTTCAATGCGACATTCCAGATTAATGTCCCCTCCAAAGAACGAGTGGAAATGCAAGTGTTCAATAATCCTAACAGAGCCACATTTTCCTACCTGAAGAAAAGAACTGCTGCAACACTGACTGTGGCCCTATCTGTGGTGAACGTCTCTGGCCTTGTATGCATTGAAGGCCGTGGGACTAAGAATGTGGGTCACAGCACCTGTAGCATTGTAAGGACTTTGAACACTGCCAACCCCCAGCGCTTGTTGCATCACCCAATATGTACTTTGTTTGTGGAACCAAAGCCTACACCTGGCTCCCAAGAAACTGGGGGGGCACGTGCTACATCGCCTTTGTTTTGCCACCAACCTACACAGCCCCTGCAGAGCATCATCGAGAAAAGCGTTCTAAAGACATTGATCAAGCAGACTCTGCCTCATCACATTTCAGAAATTCATCAAGGATCAGAGACTTGGACAATTGGAAGTTGGCTTTGGGGCATCTTGAAGGAGTGGGGTTGGAAAATATCAATGATTCTCTTGGTCCCAGTATTGACAATATGTGGTTGTTGTTTGGGTATACACTGTATACCACCTTTGTGTTCTCTTTGCATAACTACCTTGCACCCTAAGACTATGGACACTCAGCTAACAAAAATGAGAGTAATGTATGATCAAGAGATACAGGACATTATGGAGATCGAAATAGACTGACAAGCTGGCTAGTTATGTTCAAAGGGGCCACTGTTAAAAGCAAAACGACAATCGTGAACATTACCTGCGCCATCTTGTCTGGTGGAATTCTATGTGCACATAAGTTGCAGTCATTTTAATCTATCACAGCCATTTTGTACTCTGTTGGTCACCTTTTGTTTCACCCTGCCCTTACTAGCATCCCTCTGACCGACCTGGTACGTGTGCTGGGGGCTATAAACTCTATTTGCCGCAACAAACCTCAGCGCCACTTGCTGCCACAAACTCGTTTTTCTCTCATCTCTGTTTTCAGGCAAACCTTTGGACACTCTACCCCTCACTGCACCTAGTTACACAAACAGGTTCCAAACACCAAAAAGACTCTTGCAACATGATTTATTGCACTGCAAACAGCAAGACTTGTTGTTACCAACAATGGGACCTGTTTTTATCAACAGAACGGACTCTTAGATCTGGCCGGTCTCACATGTTTTAGACCCTGAAGCAAGGTCCAGCTGCCAGATAAGATTGTCTGTTTGACCTGGGTGGGAAGAGAATTACTGTTGGGCTTGTGTGACAACCTGCCCCTGGCGGGGACCCCAAGCTTGTGTAACCATGTTGATGAAACCAATGCATTGTGTCAAACCTGTATAAAAGGAAGAGCCAAAGGAGTTATCAGCAGAACACCTCCCTCAGACATCCCGGTGTCTGCAGTTGACATGATCTCCTCATGAGAAATAAACCTTTTTCTTGTCTTCCAGTTTCCAGCGCTTGCCTCATTATTTTGATAGCGAACCCAAAGTGAATTAGAGGTGGAACCCTGCACCAGGCAGCATTGAGGGTCTTAGAAGACTCGCTGCCTTTCACAATCCTTACATGCATCTCGGAATAGTTCCATTTGGGCTGATGGCAATGAATCATATTCACATCCCAAGCATGCTCGGCATCGTGTTTACGAGTGTCTGGTGTTTAAAAACAGCACAGCTGCCTGCTTTGTCCTTTTCCTTCTCCGAAGTGCAGAGGTTAACTTCCTCCGCAAACCCTGGCTGCCATGGAATGTTCTGTGAATCCTCTTAACTTGAACACTATTTCGAAATTGTTGCACTATGCAAAAAAAGTATTATGAAATAGAAGCTCCAACTGCAAGATGTATTTTATAAGGAACACATTAGTGTTAAGGTTTCACTTTAAAACGAGCTTCTGTGTATTGTGTGATCCTTTGCTGTTTACTACTCCAGCATATATAAGTTGAAAAAAACAGATGCTCGGCGCTGCATATGATTAAGACCGTCATTAGGTTGAAACGCGTTATGCTGTATTACAAGGCTTGCCTGCTATGATTAAAATCTAATTTACCTATTTTCCGAATGGAGGGCTTTTATTGTGCTGGAAGTCTGGCACGATTCTTCATGTGTAATATTTAGGCGGTGATGTCGCCAAAAGCCCCGACCGTGACGAGTACGGCAGGACCAAGCCGTTTCAAATTCCACAACACGTTTCCCAAAGGGAACTTCTCACTGCTCCGTGCTTCTTGGCAAAAAACTTATTCAAATCATCCAATTTGTGTAGTTCAAGGGTGTTTATTCACAGCATGCCAGCACACGTTTCAGTCTCAG